>QEOT01122129.1:0-22010 GCA_003123785.1 Pterocarya stenoptera | reverse complement strand
TACAACTCCCTTATACTGTATACTCTGTCAAGTTTAGTAGAGTTGTAAAGGAACTCTATTGGCAGATCTACTTGTGCACTTGGATGGGAGTGATACGAGTACGATGACTATATAACATATGTCAAAAGATTTTGACCCAATTGTAAGACTAATCGTTTGCTTTCAGAAAATATCTCATCTCATCTCAATTTTATTATTACACTTTTCCAAATTCCAATACAAAATAAAATAAACAATTCAACCTTTTCAAATCCATATCATCTTATCCCATCTTATCATTACAACTTTCTCAAATTCCAATACAAAATAAAATAAACAATTTAACTTTTTTAAATTCCAAAACAAAAATAATATTAAAAAGTATATTCTAACAATACTTTATTTAACTTTTTAATTTTAATCTCAACTCATCTCATTTCCGAAAACAAACAAGGCTAGAAGCCAAAGATCAGCTAGCCAGTGGCAAATTTGCTTTATGAAGAACAGGGTAGTGTCTAGCAATGGCCAGGTAAATAAACACCACATGAGATAACAAGAATGCACGCTTTCATTCAAGAATGGAAGCAAATTAGTAATCATATCAGGTATAGCATACTAAAAGGCTTAGAGAATGAAGTGCCACAGATGAGAGAATGTAAACAAATGTGTGTATGGTTAAATATAAAAGGTGGAGACCCACCAACGCGCTTGAATGAAATGAGAGGAGCAAAGACAAAGAGCGTAGTGACAAGCAGTAAGGAGAAGCGTGTGGTCCACCAATGCTGACCAAACCATTCTTCCACCAAACCCAAATGCTTCACCCCATCTGACCATGTCCCAGATAACACATCACCTGCACATAAATGCAATTAACACGCTTATATTCGAAATCAACGTCAACTCATCTCATCTCATTATTATAATTTTTTTAAATTTTTACATAAAATATAATAAACAATTCAAATTTTTTAAATCTTAAAACAATAATAATATTAAAAATAATATTCTAACAATATTTTATTCAACTCATCTAAAACTATCTCAACTCACCTTAACTCATCTCTAAATCCCTAACGATTAATTGTACATAAAAATGAAAAACAAAATTTTCCTTAGTGGTTATTTTATATGCTGATCACATTCAGAGCAGATATGACTCTGATGAACTATTGACATTGTGTACCATGAGGGGTTTAGAGCAACTGTTTAGAAACATGTTAACCAGCTAGGCTATTGCACCTGGCATAAGTTAGCAGTGACCTCCAGAAGCTTAATTATAAAACTAACCTAATCTAGTTGACGATATGTGAGATGCTTGGATGGATGGAAAAAGGGAAAGTGAAGGTAACGCCTAGCCATAACCTTTCACACACTGACATCAACCTATTTCTATTCTGAGCGACACATATAACGTGGTCAAACGAAAGTGTCAAATCATGACACATAGTCACAGTCACCGGATCAAGGATGGGGCTTGTCATACTTGTCAAATAGTAACACCTACCATAAGACTCGACATACTTGTCATTAATAATATTTGCATTGGATTAACCAATTTTTTTTTCTTTTAAATTTAACAAATATCATCTATATTTATTCCACATTAAATTAGTTAAATTATTTTTATCTAAAATATAAGTTTCAGTAGATTCATTATTCATTTCAAAAGAATTATAACAAGTCTGAAAGTATTTTTTGAGATTATTATATTATAAATATAAGATTTTATTTACATATGAGGTTTTACTATCTATATACATATGAGATTATTATATTATAGATTATTAGATTGTGAAAATAAAAATGAAAATGATTATTAGAGATTATTGAAGATTATAAAAATAAAATAAACAAGTAATTAAAAATTAATTAAAAAAATATAAAAGTGATGACTAATCCAATATAGACTTCAAGTTTTGAATGATTAGCTAAAAGTAAAAAAACTACGCCAACTAGGAGCTCATTTCTAAACCGATAACAAAAAACAAAAAAAAAAACTAGGAGCTCATAATTCAAGAGGGCTATATCCTGTATCAGAAGGATTTCATAATCTTCTCGAAGGTTGAATAGACCTTCTAAAATTTCCTTGTTTTTTGATTCTTCTGATCACTCAGATTATCATTTTTGTCCACAAGCAAATTACTCCTTCGATACATTATAATTTTAACAATTCTCGGTTACGCCCTCCACTGGCACGTATGGGTAATTGCATTTATTCTATTATTGTAGCAAAGTCCATTTATGCGGTTGATGCCCCTCTACTGACTCTCTGTTCAAATCAATTCTGGTTTTACTTAGACTAATTGCGAATCCCAAAACATACCGTTGAACAGAATTTCCGAATTTAGCGTCGATACTACCAAGCCAAACCCTCCAGACTTTCGAAGTCAAAGGACCCGATTCGGACACCTAAAGCGAAGATTCAACAAAAACGAAATGTCTACAATCACGAAAGAAAATCGCATTTAGGACAAAGTTCCGTACCGATTATGATCATGTAGACAACGAGCATACCGATATTGTTAACCACAATGCAGACCTGCAAGATAGTCCGCCCGGCCACGCCGAAGGCGTCGCCGACCACACCTGAATACGTGGTTGATTTGGAAGCTCGACTGAACCTGAGGATCATTTCGATGGACAACTCCGTCAACATAGCACCCAACGCAATCATGATCAGTCCCGGAACCAGCCCCAACTGCTTGACGGCGGCGGGGAGAGCCATGATACCTGCCCCGACGATGGTGGTGGCGAGGTTGAAGACGGCGCTTGAGTACGACGCACCGTCCAAACCGACCTCGTGGTCGTCGTATTTCTGTGGGGAGAGGAGAGGTGTACGAGGGTTGCGGCGGTGCTTCCGGTCCGAGGAGGGCAGAATCGTCATTTTCTGATGGATTAGCCGTTCTCAGAGAGAGAGAGAGAAGGTGGGTACTGTATTTTGGGTGGAGGAGATTTGGGAACGGACTTTTTTTTAACGTTATTGAAAGGGAAAGATGTTCACGCGGGAACCGGCGTCTACAAACGACCGTCCTTTAAGCGTACATTACAAGTAATCATTGGAACTAGACGCGTGGATAAAAAATAAAAAAATTGATATAAGCCAGAAGGTTGTTGAAACCACGTCGTTTTTGGGTTGGGTACGGCTTCGAGGTTCCCGTCAGTTGGGGGGCCGTTCGTGTTACTCACGACAAAAGGATAGCCCTTCCTACGTGACCAAGCTGTTCACTGCAGCACAAGGAAATCCCATAGGGATATCAGATGTGGACACCTAACCCTCACCAACTCATTCTACGTCAAACCGAAACAACATCGATGGAAAGAGAAATGATATTTGAATTGTGGAGAGCGTTGGTGTGGCTTAATTTATTTTAAAATATGTGTAAATATAAGATTCATATAAAAAAAAATATTTTTTTAATAACAAATTTTATTTTTCTTTACAAAAATTAGACAATACTTATTCACTTTACAACTTTACGTAATATTACTTATATAGAAAATGAGCCATGATTTTTATCCTTCAATTTTACGGTTTATGTATTTTATTTATTTAATTATTAATAAAATTATATATTTTCTCTCTTTTTCTTTAAATAATTAAGGATAATAAAAAAATATTTAAAAGAAAATAAATAAACAAAAAGTTTTAAACTAGTAGTACATCCGGCATTTACCGCTGGGGGGCCACCACTAGCATATCCAAACAATATTAGAGAAAAATTGGTAGTACTATTTATGGCCCGTTTAGATATTTAAATAAGTTGAGATGGCTTATGAATAATAATGCGATTATTGAGTTGATATGATATAAGAAGAGATGATTTTTAAAAATTTTGTGTGTTTTGATTTAAAGTGAGATGAGGTAATTTTTACTTTTTAGAGATAAGATAGATGTGAGTCCCACAAATTATTACATAATGTTTGTAATGTTTTTGTTCGATTTATAAATATATTTATAAAGAAAAAATCAATTCATTATCTATTTTTTCATTATCTCATTATCTTATAATGTAGTATTAGATGATAGGTTTACAAGTAAAATATAATAAATAGTATCTAATAATCTAATGTTACATTATGAAATGATGAGAATTAGGATGATGAGTAGCAGTACTCGTTTATAAATAAGTAATAATAATTTATAAATTACCTATCCAATTTTTATTTTTTATAATATATTTCATAATAATATTATAAAGTGACAATATTTTTATAAAATCAAATTATTTTGTAAGATATCAAATAAAAAATATTTTTTATTTACAAAATAATTAAATTTTGATATTTATAAAATAATTAAAAATAAGAATATTGTATTTAAAATCATTTTTCATTTTCAAGTACTAATATTGCGTACGATGGATTGCAGAGTTGTGGCCTTCCCAACTACCAAGATGAACTACACACCAGGGGTGTAAATTGGTCGGTTCGGTATGGGGCTAATTTTTATTCCATCATTTTCTCTGAACCGGATCAAACCGAACATCCATAAAGACCGGACTGAACCAATAGCTATTGATCCGGTCGGTCCATTTGGTCTAGCCCAATTTTTTTAAAAATAAATTAATAAAAAATTTATTTAAATTAATAAATTAAAATTAAGTGAATTGTTAATGTAGATTATGTAACTAACTTATTAAAAAAATAATTAATTATGATTATACTGATGATATTAATTGCTAATTTGTTACTAATTCAGAGTATGACAATGTATTATAATAGTTAATGCATAATGATCTATATTAAGCTTTTTACATTTTATATATGAAGCATAAATAATTGAATTATTCGTAGGTCCTCGTCCATACATGTTTTATATTTACTTACAACTTAGATATTTTACCAAAAATATATCTAATAACTTGAATTAGATCATAGATGTAAATGTTAGTAATTAGTTAATAGTGAATTGGTAATAGGTTAATTGATAATATACATTAATTAATTAATAGAATATTAATTTATAATTACGTATTTAAAATTTTATATTGTAAATGATGATAGATTAGATGAAAATTACATCATTAATTATATAATTATATTATAGATAATATATATAAATATATATTTTTATTTTACTATTCGGTCGATCCGGTGCGGTCCAAGGTAGAAAAGGACTGAACCGAAAGTTTTTTTATTTTTGATTTCATGGATCGAGACTGACCGATTTAAGATTATGTTTGGAAGGTGAGATGAGAATTTTGTATTTTGTTTTAAAGTTTAAAATATTATTTTTTAGTTTTGAGATTTGAAAAAATTGAATTAGAATTTGAAAAAGTTATATTGGGATTTGAAAAAGTTGAATTATTTATTATATTTTGTATGGAAATTTGAAAAAGTGTAAAGATAAGATAAGATGAAGATGAAAATTTTGAGTGAGATATCTTTTCCAAACATAACCTAAGTCTCTGTTCGGTCCGGTCGGTTTCTCCCGTTTGGACCGACCGACCAACTTTCAGCCCTAGCTGTGTACGATGGATTGCCGAAATGAAAGTTGTCTTAGATCAGGGGTCAGAAAGTGAGATCAGCATGCGAAATGGCACTAGTTGGACTTAGCTGGGAAAATTTCCTCCATCGTTGGACATGGAAGCACTATGAATCACGCAGGGAGCCACGATTTGAGGTTTGGGTGCGGAGTGCGAGGTGCATAGAAGGAGATAGTGAGGGGAAGGGGTTCGAAACATCCAGCCATTGGAGATGTCCATCTCTCTTCCGTTGTCCTTTAGTCTGCAAAAGCACCCATGTCTTATTGAAAAGCATGTTCGAATGGCCTGTTTTCTCGTTAGTGCAACGATAAGAAACCATCTCATAAAGTTGAAGAGTGTTTGGATAGAAGATGGTTCTGAAACCAAACCGCCTGACTTCAAAGGTACGATGATTCTCGGTCCGGTGCGGTTGCCTCATTGTGTCGATTTGATGTTTGGGCTCCCACACTCGTACGAAGACTAACCCCTCCCTTCGAAACCTTCAAAGGTCAGCTGAAGATATATAGGAAGGCAACAAAGCAAATTAGTATGTTACGGAAAGGTAGGCAGATATCCTATTAATTTAGATATCAGTAAAGTACTTTTTTAAAGGTACCACTAAAAGAAAATTTAAGATATCTTATTAATTAAAGTGGTTCTTCGAATAGGGATAACGGGAAAGTGGGGCGACGTGATCTTACTTAGATGGGCTTTGATTAATGAAGCAGCACTTGAGGCCCAAACCAAAAAGAGTAAAAACACGTGGCTTCATGCACTATATGGATGCAATATATATATATAATGTTACATATAGTTTAGATAGCATAAATGCAGCGCAATTGTTTTAAAAAATTAAAAAATATATTCAGCGCAAATGCAGCCCATATGTATTCATTTTTTTAAAGAAATTATACAATGTTACACACTTTACGATTGTAAATATCATTTTTCATATGAAATTCATCGAATTCACGTGGAAGATATTGAACATTTTTGCACAAGAAAACCCTCCATGAATAAGAAATAAAATCGGCAAAAATAAATGGGTCGATTGATGGTAAGTTGCAGAAAATGATAGCTATAAACATCAAGTAGTTGATGAAGTTCTGTTGTCGGGAGTAAGGGCCTTAAGTAAGAACATATACGACTTACAGAGAACATGGTCAAAACTGACAAGCATTGTGATCAACTTCCTCGTCGCTAAACCAAAAATTTCTCTTCCTCATTATTAATCTAGCTTGGAGCCCGGATCTGAATGTGAAGCTTGGCCCTTACAGCAACACTTCGCAGAGGCCTTTCTACATATATATGATCTTCCATCGGATATAAAAAAGACCGCCTTATATCGTCCATAAAATTGTGGATCGAACATTCCGAGTTTCCAACTCTGACTACCTGAAAACAGTGGGACAGAGCTTCCGGTCTTTTCATGCCTCAAACAGATGATGAATATCTAGTTAAACAAGCAAGAGACATTTTCAGACCTTTGCTTTAATTTGGAGTTTAATGTCGAAGAACAAGTAACGCTTCAGTGGATGATCTTTTGAGTTACCAAGAACCGCTTCCACAGCCATTACAATTTACAACTAACGATAATCGAAACCTATAAGCCAGTAGAAACAGCAACGAAAACAAAATAATATAACAAGTCTGCCCCTGTAGTGACGCTACACTTAGCTCAATAATGTTATATCATCGTTCTTTATGACTGCTCTGCTCCCATTGTTAACCACTCGCATATGAAATATCATGCAACGGCAACGCATTAATATTGACTAAAATTAAAAAAACTTTCAAATCTTACCTCGTCGGACACGAACGGAGCCAAACCCGGCGCGTAAGCGGCCAAAATTGCGGAGGCTGTGGCTGGACCGACGCCTTTGGGCACCGGAAGCTCGAACTCAGCCTCGGAGACATCAGGAAGAGATTGAAATGCCTTTCGGAGTACCGATTGGGTTTCGTTCGTGGAGTATTGGAATTGGAAAGAAATTTGCTTGTTTTTCGACCGGCCCTTTTATTGTTGGGCCGAGTTCTAGCTTCCAAGGCCATAAAACGCAAACCAACATGGTCCAACTCTCGAGCCTTGACCCCTTACTCATTGTAAGTAAGCCTTCGCTGAGAATCATTGGCTTTTATTCACTTTTCAATTTATCCATCAAGTTGTTTATAGAATTAAAATTAAAATCTTACAAATTAAAATATAAATATAGAAATTGTGTGATGTAATGACCTTTAAATAATACTACTACTCATCTTTATAATTCGGATCCTAGAACATCTTTGATCTTATTGGTTGTACATAGTTTTGGTACTTAGATTATTACCCAAATAATACAATATTTGCAATGCTTCAAAACATTCGGTAAATTAAGGTATCTGTCACGTGTTTTATTTAAAAAAACACTTTGATATCTCTGATATTGTAAGATGAATACAGTTAATAAAAGATCATTCAATAAATAAATATAGATTATTTCAAAATAAATAAATAAATAAAGATAGAAAAGTTAGTGATTCTCTCATAACATTCTACTTTTATCCCCTCATAAAATAGAATTTCATTGAGATTCAATTATTTTGTATTCTTATTTCAAAACCATTGTAATAGAATATCACTTCGATCATGAAAGAATTTAAGCATGTATTAGAACGGGGGATATCTTGTATCAATCATTTACTCCTATAATCTAATTGTTATATATTATAGATCAGAGTACATTGGAAGCGATATTAATTTTAGCATCAAATATTGGGTTGGATGAGATTGTTCTTCAGACATTTTCGTCATTGTTATTCATCTAAATTTCTCGTCATTGATGACAAAATATGTCATATGGTAAAAATCGAAATAATACTCACATATTTCACAATTTTAATGTTGAAAAGAGAAAACCAACACACTTTGAGAAATTAATTTTCATCTTTATACTAAAGGGTCATGCTACAGCCTCCGCTGAGGGCTCCCATTAGGAGCTCCCGCTAGGGGTGTAGCTTAGTTTTTTATGTGTTTTTTTAAGATTTTTTTTTATATAGATTATTTTAGTAATTTTTAATATTTTAAAAATAAAATAAATTTAGAATATTATTAAAAAATACTTCCTTAATCACAAAGTAAAAAAAATCATTAAAAAATATTTCCTTAATCACAAAGTAAAATAAAAAATATTTTTTTTATAATTTTTTATTTTACTTCATGATTAAGGAAGTATTTTTTTAATAATATTATGAATTTATTTTATTTTTATAAAATATTAAAAATTATTAAAAAAATTTATATAAAAAAAAATCTTAAAAAAATACATTAAAAATCATCCCAGCAGGAGCTTCCAGCGGATAGGGCTGTAAATGAACCAGTCTACTCGATAGCCCGCTCAGTACTCGCTCGGCTAAACTTGAATCGAACTTGCCTCGTGAAAAAAAAAAGCTCGTTCGTAAAAACAGATACCCGCTCGATTAGTAAATGACACATACCCGAAAAAACTCGACTTGACTCAGTTAAAGCTCGTTAAGGATCGCTCGTTTATGTTCGAATCGACTCGTTAGCTCGAGTCGATTAAAACTCATTCATATATTGATAAATATATACATACATCTATGTATATATACATATATATGTATTAGCTAATAATATAAGCATACCACTTTTATAATTAAATATATAATATGTAATCTAATTACTTATGTCTATATAGTGAATATACTTTATAGGTATATTTTATAATTTGTATAATAATTAGTCAATAAAATTTAATAATGTTATATACTAGTATGTGGAAACCATATATGAAATAGATATATGCTATCATATTAAGTGTATATATTAATAATATATGTAGGCTAATATATTGTTATTTTTTATAAATATCAACTAGTTAGATATTTTAATTATTTATAAATTTTTTAAGATTTTATAATTCAATAAAGGTATACTTGTTAGTTGTATAAATTCAATATTAGGTCTTTTATTTTATTTTATTTTTTTATTAATTATTAAATCTTATTTAAAAAAAAAACAATTCGAGCTTGAGCTCGACTCGACTCGAACTCGTTTGTGTGATGAGTTCAAGCTCGAGTTTGAGTTAAGAGTTTATCTTATCGAGTCAAGCTCGAACAAAAAACAAAAAAAAAATCTCGAGCTCGGTTTCGAGTTCGAGCTCGAGTATTTTGAGTCGAGTCAAGCTCGGCAAGTCAAAGCTCGGCAAGTCAAAGCTCGACTCAGCTCAAGTTGATTACAGTCCTAAGCGGAAAGCTCCAGCAGAACGTGTAGCATTTTCCTTTTACTAAATCCAACCCACTCTAAGAGGCCGGCGGGGCTATCATTATAGCCCCTACAATTGTAATTCAGGGCTCGAGGTTTTCATACGTGGGCATACACAAAGATACAAAGAGGTGCCCATTATGCACGTTCCTTTTACGTAATATATATCATGATCAAGCAATTAATAAATTTGCTAATAAATTATGCCGCCGTCTACTTCGAGATTTCCATGTAGCAGCTGGCAGATGCATAATCTCGCGTCCTTTACTTCTTCTTCTTTTTTTTTTTTTTTCCCCATATGTTTTTGAAGTATTTGGTCACTAATTGATAACGATCTAACGGGAAATAGCTGTGACTTGCTATGGGATACAATCCCGGGACCATGGGCAGATCCGTACTCACATATTAGTTTTAAAAGGTACATATCGATAAACTTCCCCCCATTGACAACCAACCTATGTACGAAAATCACTGTAAATATTCGTTTAATAGTATGTTTTGTCACAGTGTTGTTATTGGATAGTGCATACGCTCGTCTCGCTTCCAAAAAAAAAAAACAACTGGAGCTCATGACGTGGATATCACCTGTACCTGTCAATTCGGGCAAGTTTTTGTTTTTTTCTAGATATCATTTTCGTTATAAATTAGATAATTTTAATTCAGACGTTACATAATTTTTAGTAATTTATATTGAAGATATATAGCGTGTGATATTATATATTTGTTTACACCTCCGCTGGAATGCAAGCAATATTTATTATTCCACATGCATGCACGAGGTCCGTATAATATATATATATATATAATTGGTTTCAAAATCATGCAATTGGTTTTGAAAAATAGTTTAGTCACAAAAATATTCTATAAAAATAAATTAATAAATTGAAATAAATTGATTTAGTACGTTATATTATAAAATTATTTTTATTATTAAATAGATTTAACGTAGCATATAAAATTATGTCAATTTATAAATTTATTTTTATATGATCTATATATAGTTGTAGTAAATTTTATATAAGCTTTTAGATTCAAGGACGTACTCGTAATAATGTCTTACATACGTGATCATGAAAATAATATTCTCTTAGGGTGGTATTCTACGAACGGACCCAACAATAGGAAAGACAACAATGATTAATGTCGCTGATGTCTCTGATCTATTTTAGAAGAGACTCTGGTAAGGAATATGCCTATTACAAAAGCACCAATCCATTGGGGTTTTGGACAAATATTGATATTGTACGTGTCAATTTCTCTTGGTCTATGTATAGATCTAGAAAAATAACACGGGAAAAAGACAAATGCATGCATAGCTGGGAATATGTTTATATGAATGAATTGCTTTTTTTTTTCTTTTCTTGAACTCTCTTCATTCACTTGCCTTCATGCTATATATATATATATATTTATATTTATATATATATATATGAGCTAGCTATGAATGCAGCTTCAAAAATGTTGATGAATAATTCTTTTCTTCACGAAAGATTTCTATTCACTCGTACCTCGTACGTCGTACGTCATCAGATTCCATAATTATAGGCCCGAATTGTCAACAAAATCATTTTTAATTTGTTTTGAAGGGAACATGCATGTGAGCTGCCATGATAGTTCCTTTTATCCCACCCTCTAGTGCAAACACTGGTTGCATTCTTCAGCCCTCTCATAAGAATGGAAAATATTATTATTCTTCCTAAATAATTATATTATATACAATATGTCTATCTCCACCTTGTAAGTCTTATTTTTTATTTTAAAAAACCAGTACCCTCCCAATATACATAGTGCATGCCTCCAAATTATTAGTCCAAGTATGCGAGTCAGTTGACCCAATATTTAATTAAACCGTGTAACATGATTTCTTAGCAAAGTTGTTTTTCGTCCACCCAACAAATTAGGATCCAAATCACCTCCGTTTTCTAAACCCCAAAATCATGATAATAACTCGACCAAATACAGTAGAGATCATGATATTGGTTGGGATATGTAATGGAACTATATATCTTAATCGCCAAACAGTCTCAGCAAAACTCCGTCGGAACATGCATGCAGCAGCATCAATATTTCGTGGACACTGGACTCCGCGCGGAATGCGCCCCTGCGTGATGCGTGGAATGCATGCATGCCGGCATGCGTGCGAAAACAGTGAGAGAGAGAGAGAGTAGGTAAGCTCGATCGCAATATCCTTCGCTCCAGTCAAACTACTTCTCCATTGGCCGGTACTGCTTTCATCGCCCTCTACACGTTTGACCAAAACAATGGTAAAAATAACAATTATAATAATAATAGTAATAGTAATGTATATGTATCTTGACTTGATCATCACACGCAAATGACAAATGCTAGTATCCGGTCTGAACGGATATATAGTTGTGTGTGGAACCTAATTCTCGTGAACAAATCACAATAGACAGCGCTAATTTCATGAGGACTTGACTGCAATATTATGTTTGACAAAATGTGCTTGTGGAAATTATCTTCATCGTGATCATCATCATTGCCGTTTGAAAAGCTTAATTTTTAAGTGCCTCTTACCTACCAATTAAGTCCATTACTTTATTGTTGTGAGCAGTCAACTTCGGGGAAATGGAGGTAACAACTCTGATCATTGACTGACTCATCACGGCATCTATAGCTTCCCCACGGCTAAGTCAATTGAGGTTGCTGTGAATTAAAATTGGCATCCAAAACTTGAACACGACCCTGCATGCATGAGATATTCACATTATATATATGGGGGGATGTCAATTTCCTATATATATAATTAATGACCCTGTGAGATTCACCTTGTTAATTTAATTATTATTATCAACACGTGGCTAGCTATTGCAGGTTACAAAGTCAACGATGAAAAATTACATTCTTCATATTTCACAAGATAATTAGGGGATCAATTAAAAATTTTACGCATGTTGTTTCTGATAAACGTGCTCTTGCTATAAGTTTTATGTTATTAATTAGCCTTCTCAGCAGTGCATATATATTATAAGAATAATGATATACGTATAATTTTTTTTTATAATTATTTGTATAAACATATATATTTTAAATTAAAAATATTTCTATAAAACGATATTATTACTTTTTAAAGTTAGTTTATAAAAATAATGTTGTAAAAATGACTCATTATAAATGAAAAATGATTTATTTCCTTCAATGTTGTTGTTCGCAGAAAATTTTTAAAAATAAAAGTCAACGGTTGAAAATGAATAATATTATACATAAGGAGATTATAAGAGTTTCTAAAATCCCTAAAATATTATACTATACACATAAGAATCTAAGATCATCTAAACGCCGACGGTGCATCGTGCCAAATTCTGACCACGGATAAGCCACAAGTTTGCAGTCCTCGTGGCCTTGCCTGTACAGGTAGTTTTGCAACGGGCCAGTTCTCAAAAGAACAAAATCGTGTAGGTAATTTATTTGACCAGCACACCAGATTATCTTTGCCCCTTGATTAAACACCCACGGTTTTCTTTAAATAATTTGGAGAAAATTAGAAAAGTTGGTTTTCAATGAGTCAAATACTAGTTAGGTAATTTGCTTTTCTATTATTTTTTGGGATGATTGTTGAGTACCCCACCTCCTCTTTATGTATCACTTTTTTATAATTATTATAAAAATAATAATTATTATAATGGCATGACAAAATCTCAAAAATTATGTAATTATCTTACAATTCTCTTATTGTAACTAATTTTAAAAATGATTTAAATGCATATTTATCAAATAGTAAATAACTTTTTCATCACAGAACTTTATAGTAAAACTCTATTATTAAAAACTCTATTTACTACTACAATACCAAACAACCACTTGGTGAATTTATTATTAGAAATACAGCAATGAACCTCTTACATTTATATTATGTAATAGAATAGTTGGTCGTATGAACCCGGGACTTTCCTTGATTCTTGCTTGGGATAGTATTTATTTTATTTATTTATTAAGTAAGGGAGACTCGTATTTTATTTCGTGGTTGCTAAGGGGGGCCAAAAAAGTAACGTGTAGTAGTAAAAAATCAAAATGGGCAGGCCCATTTTGTGGGGGCGCAGCTTAACCCAAAACACCGATGTGGCGTAATTTAGCAGGGAGAGCAGCGTTGAGCTGTGACCTGTCCTCGTAGTGGCATGTTCTGTATTTAAAGACGCACATTTGTCCTGAAAATTCACGTGTTCTGTTGTTTAAAGGGAAAGACAGAAAGCACAGCCAGCGAGGGGAGAGAGAGAGAGAGAGAGCATCGAGCAGGGAGAGGGAGAGAGAGAGAGAGAGAGAGACAGAGAGAGTGTGTGTGACTGCTGTATACGTGTGAGAATCCTGGTGTTGTGTGCTCGTGTCTCCGAGCTCGCCTGGGTTCACATTTGGAAAATGGTAGATCAGTTGGCGCTCGGGTTGATCTTGGCCTCGGTGTTGGGGTTCGTGGTGTTGTACAATCTGATGGCCAAGAAGAACCGCAGCAGAGTTTCTTCGGAGACGAGAGGCGAGGGCGTGCAGACCGTCACCACGACCACCAACGGAGAATGCAGATCCATTGAAGGCAACGTCGACGTCGACGTTATCGTCGTCGGAGCCGGTGTCGCCGGCTCTGCCCTCGCTCACACTCTCGGCAAGGTGATTATGATATTTCTAATTCTCAGATTTATTTTCTCGTTTTGTTTTTCTTTTGCTTTCGTGCAGTTTCTTGACTATTTACGAGGAAAATCGCTCCTGAAATGTGCCAATGGTTTCGGATTCAGATTTTTTTTTTTTTTTTTTAAATATTAACGTTGAGGAATTCGTTACTCTAAAAGAAAAAAAGATAAAAAAAAAAAAGAAGAAAAAAAGTATGGCCTCTTTGTATTGTACTCTCCGATTCGCAACTCGTACCTTGTGTTTCTATTTTCCGATGGTTTAGCTAGTTTACAGATACAATACGCTGATGAATCGGTGGTTTTTTTATGTGACACTCTTGACTGAATTATAATTTTCTAGACATGTAGCTCTTTAGAAAAATCATAATTTGTAGTTTTCACTTCTTATCTATGTTCTTCTTTCTTTGGGAGGGACATCTCAATATTTAGGTTCTATATGATAAAAAAAAATTAGGTTCTATATGTTCGGTAAAATATGCTTCAAGGTATGCGTTCTGATCAATTAAAAGAATTAAGTGTTTGCAGACATGGAGTCTGTGTCGTGGCTTCCTATTTGTTCTCTCAAGAGGTTGTTGAGTATTTGAGTCTCCATCACATATATTTATTGCAGTTATTTTTGGCTAGCTCGTTCTTTTTCCGTGTGGTTGAAAATTTCAAATCCGTGAGAGATATGGCTTTGAAAATTAGAATCGTGCGTTCATAGACGTAACAAGTTTTATATTATTTCTTCGTTGATCTGATCAATTCCACAATTTTATTGTAGTTTATATTCTCAAACCTAAAAAAAGAATTAAGTCTTTTGAGTGCAACTTTTACTTGGTCGAAGTCCAGTTGTCGGCTAAACGTTATTTCATACATACAGGGCCGTGAATCTGCTGGTTATCAGTGTCTAATAGATTTTTTTTTTCTTGGTGGGGGGTGGGGACTGAATTGTACGAATGAACTAGTAATGGTAGAAGACATTTTTTACTCATTGCGGGAGATTTGAATTTTTTATACTTCGAAATTGGACTGCTCTTTAAGAGTTTTTGTTTCTTCGGAGCACAAGACAAATTGGACTTTAAATCACGTATTTGAATTAACGACACATTTAGGACCGCTAATGCAGGGGCCATCTTTCTGTCTCACTCAGTCACCCTTCTATGGCGCCTGCTATTATCTGAGATGCTGACTTTATAGGGCTATATACATGTATACAACGTGAATTATGCTTTGAAATTAAGCTATGTATTGGTTTCCACGGATTAAGATATCTCAGAGTTCTTGAACTGTAGGCGATCCTAATCCGATTTCTGTAACCCACTACTTTCTTATACGTATCAATAGTTCCTTATTACCATGCAACTAACAGAGTACCCATGTGAAGTGCGGGTTAAATAAAAAAAGGGGTATTTGATTTATATATTAGAAAGAATGGTATTTGATTTATATTTGCTCCCTGTGCACATGTACTATGCCTGTTTTTCATTCATATCAATGAAACTTTCTTCTTACTTAACAAAAAAGGAATAGTCATTGAGGATTGTTGAAAAGTAAAGTATTGATTTTTACATGCTTACAAACAAAGAAAAGTTCGAATAAATAGTATTTTAAATTCCTCGGGATTTTCAATAACCTAGTGCCGAATAAATTATTAGAAGCTAAATGACGATTTGATAATCTTATGAAAAGAAATTTTTTATTAATGTTGCTAAGCATGAAAAAACCTCAAGGCCTCCCAACCTAAGTTGGTCTCTACATTAATGCTAACTATCTTGGTTTTTTTACTTTAGCCATTAATTATACATGGTTGAATGTAAAATACCTCAAATTGGATTGCCTATTGTCATAGAATTTTGTGCAATGAGAACATCCAATCATAGATAGTTTTTCTTTTTAACCAATAAAAAGGTTCCCCAGCAAAGCAGTTTTCAGGTATTGATTTTGTACTACAAACTTGCAGGATGGACGTAAAGTTCATGTGATTGAAAGAGATTTATCAGAGCCTGATAGAATTGTTGGAGAGTTGCTACAACCTGGAGGCTACCTCAAGTTGATTGAGTTGGGTCTTCAAGGTAGATTTAATTTAAGCTTTACTATGTGCAGAAAATTGAAATAAGTTGTTTTCCTCCAATTATAGAGGAAATCAGTTGTTAAATGATTACGTATCATTTCTAACTGCAGACTGTGTGGAGGACATTGATGCTCAGCGAGTGTTTGGTTATGCTCTTTTTAAGGATGGGAAAAACACCCGACTCTCTTATCCCTTGGAGAAATTTCACTCGGATGTTTCTGGAAGGAGCTTTCACAATGGCCGGTTCATACAGAGGATGCGGGAGAAGGCTGCATCCCTTCCCAAGTATAACTCATAATCCTTTAGAGTTTTGCACAATATGTTTATATATTTACTCCCCTTCTTACTTATCAAAAAAAATATTTACTCCCCTTCTTTCAAATGGTTGCTGCCCATTGTGTATTAAGAATTGGTACTAAGAAGTTTTGCATGCCTATGGCATTGAGGATTTCAATCACATCTGTGAATTTTCTGATGTGACTTTTTAGGTTTTCTAGTCACTTGGTCAAAGTTTGCACTGAGCCTTTGTAATAGATTGTATGGTCACATTTCGTTGCTTCGGTGTCATGTTATAGTAACTATCTAGCAGGTCATTGTGTTAAAGGATCATTCAGGTTATCATATTTTGTTCTCTTAAATTCATACCTTCTTTTTCAAAATTTTCCAGTATACGATTGGAGCAAGGAACCGTTACTTCTCTGCTTGAAGAAAATGGAACAATTAAAGGCGTGCAGTACAAGACTAAAGATGGAAAAGAACTGGCAGCACATGCACCTCTAACCATTGTCTGTGATGGCTGTTTCTCAAACTTGCGTCGCTCACTTTGCAATCCTCAGGTATGGTTTCTTATCACTCTCACCTGTAGAGCAAAAAAACACACCTGTAAATGGAAATTGGTTTGCATTTTCTGTCAATTAGCTAACATCTTAAAATTAAGTTATCCTTGTCATATGCATGCGTCGCTTGAGAATCCTGATCATCCTGTTTATAACAAGTAGTTTATAGAAACTTAAGTCGTGTATCTCTTGTCTTCTGCAGGTTGATATGCCTTCTTCCTTTGTTGGTTTGGTCCTGGAGAATTGTGAACTACCTTATGCAAATCACGGGCATGTCGTACTAGCAGACCCTTCCCCCATTTTGTTTTATCCTATTAGTAGCACAGAGGTTCGTTGCCTGGTTGATGTACCTGGACAGAAAGTCCCATCTATTTCAAATGGTGAAATGGCAAAGTATTTGAAAACCATGGTGGCCCCTCAGGTACATAAGTGCTCCACTTGTTTCCATTTTTTTTTCAGCCTTTATATTGTTATTGGGTGTTACATTGCCGAGTTTTACTCTGACTTGTTCAACTTCTTGATGTACGTTTAAGAAGTTAGATGCTCTGTTACTTAAAAAAGAAATTAGATGCTCTGATTGACCAAGTGACATTTCTATTGCAGGTTCCCCCTGAAATATATGATTCTTTCGTAGCTGCCGTTGATAGAGGTAACATTAGGACAATGCCAAACAGAAGCATGCCAGCGGCTCCACAGCCTACTCCTGGAGCCTTGCTAATGGGGGATGCATTCAACATGCGCCACCCCTTAACCGGGGGAGGAATGACTGTGGCATTGTCAGATATTGTTGTGCTTCGGGATCTCCTCAGGCCTTTGCGAGACCTAAATGATGCACCCACACTCTGCAAGTATCTTGAATCCTTCTACACCTTGCGTAAGGTTAGTTGTAATGATGTGCTGCTTTTAAAGGGTTTTTTGTATTTCTAGTTTTTATGTTTGCCCATGGAAGTTACTCCCAAGTGAACTTATCATCACTTCATGTTTCAATCTGCAGCCGGTGGCATCTACAATTAATACTTTGGCGGGGGCCTTGTACAAGGTCTTTTGTGCTTCACCCGATCGAGCAAGGAATGAAATGCGCCAGGCTTGCTTTGATTATTTAAGTCTTGGAGGTGTATTCTCAACGGGACCGGTTGCTCTTCTCTCAGGGCTGAACCCTCGCCCATTGAGCTTGGTTCTCCATTTTTTCGCCGTTGCAGTTTATGGTGTTGGCCGTTTATTGGTGCCCTTCCCTTCACCCTCACGCATGTGGATTGGAGCCAGATTAATTTCGGTTAGTACTAGCTTCTACTCTTTCCTATATCTACTCTCTCAGTGCACAAACACATATCTGAGCGACTAGAATGTATTTTCTTCTCAGTTCTGAAAATTGAGTTCTCTCTTGCAGGGTGCATCAGCAATCATCTTCCCCATTATCAAGGCAGAAGGAGTGAGACAGATGTTCTTCCCTGCGACCGTTCCAGCTTATTACAGAGCTCCTCCCGTCAACTGTCAAGCGAGATCATTAAAACCAGATGCCGTAAAGGGATTGTAAGCCAAAACAAGCAAATTTGTACTAGAATGTGCCCTTCCCTTCTTCAAAGTTGAGGGGAGGGTGAATACTTTTGCGTACGAGTTTTGTAGGACTTGTCCTTTTTAGTGTCTTCAACTTTAATTCCTCAAGTATATATATTATTCGTTTATAATCTGTTGAATTAGTTCTCGGATGCTAAAGATCATCTCCATGCTCATTCCAATTGGGTGGCTGCTACTCCATTCATATCAGTCATTTGTACGTGGAGAAATATATTTATAGTCATAGAATGTGTAAGCTCGCACAATTATTTTAAAAAAATAAGTGAATATGAGATTCATTTGAAAAAGTTAATTATTTAATTGTGAATTTTACTCTTTTTTAAAAAAGGAGTATGCGATATTTGCATAATCTATAAATGTAGCTAGCATTATTATTTGTAAAAAAGAATTGCCATCTAATGAGAGCCGGTTAAATGGAGTAATGGACTGAAGGTTGTTTCTTGGACCATGCCTGCTTGAGAAAAATATAATAATTCTCTCACCTGCCGCGACTGAGGCCATGTTTGGCAAACATGAAAGTTTTTAAAAATTTTCACAATTTCATTATCAAAGAATTATTCAACTACAAAACAGTTTTCAATTAATTTTTTTTCCCATCTAGTCATTACTTAAATACTAAAATTAATACAATTTACTTTAAAAGAAAAATAATATTAAACAATTATATTCAAACAACTTTTTAAATTTATCTATTCACTCTCACAAACTCCACTACAATACTTATTTTAAAAAATATTTTTATTCAACCTTTTCTCTCATTTTTCAAAACTTAATAAAGAAATTTCACTCAAACAATTTTACTACTATTTACAAAAGTTTGAAATACTCTAAGCATGTAACGACCCAGTCCAATAATTTTAAGATTGAAATATTGATAATTTTTATTGGAACTAAATTATATTTAATGGGTTAAATTAGATAAGTCCATGAACAATAAATTATTGAGGTTGACTATGAGTTTTAATTAGGTTTAGTAACTAGGTTAAATCCCACTTGGTATTGAACGAGTTAGACTTCTTTTAGAATTTAAAGATTGGCCATTAAAAATTTATTTCAATTTAAAATCATCATTGATTAAAGTCCCCTATGCAGTCTTAGTTACTGTTAATTCTACATTGAATGTACTACTAGATCATATTTTTAAATTCAAACTCTCTTCTTATAAGATCACAATTGAGTGTTCAGCAGATTAGTGTCATTACATGTATTAATTGAGTCCAACTCAAACTCATTGGCACCCTATCCCAAATCTCTATATAAATATCTCCCCTACGTGTGTCATTTGGAAAAAAAATCATAAACTTCCATAAATGCAATAATCGAATCCAAGGTACCCAGTTCAACACTGTGATCGATTTTGTATCAAAAATTTTAAGAAGTAACACTACAAGGTAAGTAGCTTGATCATAAATTATAATTAGCATACGTTAGCTAGTTATATATTATTATTAAAGTCAATTATTTGGAAGCTAATGTTTATGTACCACGCATATCATGATATTTGCAAGCACGTTATTCATTATGTTTCATTCTGCATATTATAGATATGTATGTATTACGCATTTCACATTGCATAAGACACGTGAGCTTTCATAAGATTAAGTATAAGATAATGTCAAAATAGTTTAATCAAATGATCATTTAAATGTATAGTACCAATATTGTTTCAGGGTGGATGTATAAGTCACAAACTCGAGCATAATCCACCATAGTATGCCAGAATACTATCAGCGGCTCCCCTTGCGGCCGCCAGACGTGAGGCCGGTGCATAACTTCGCATGTAGGATTAAATGTGTTGGCCAATCAAATCAGTCAGTTAATTCAAATAAATCAGTCATGTATAACATAAGAATCAGTATGATCATTCATGATTTTAATTCTCAGTTTGAAATATTTTATGAAAACTTTATATTAAGTATGTTTACGCTATGACGAGTTCTTACTAATTCATTAACTCATTTTAGTTTGTTTTTATATTTTTAAACCACACAGATCATAATATTTATAAAAATAGAGCTACAGGACGAGACTTAGTCTAGGGATACGTAACGGTGGCCTAGATCATGTATATAGATTTTAAGTTATGATTTTTATGGCACAGATTTTGAGAAGTTTTAATAAATGCTTGTGCACACTCTCTTATGATCTCAATATTTTTAATAAAAAATGATTTTAATTATTATATAGAATCTTTGTATTCGGAGAAGTATGAGAAAACATTTTTTTTAAGTTAAGTTTAGTAGTAGCACTCCGACTCCCTGAAAATTTCAAATACAAAAATTAATACATCTTTTACAAACTTTAAAATAAAAATAATATTAAAAACCTATATTTAAACAACTTTTTATATTTATCTATTTAGTCTCACAAACTCCAATACAATACTTATTTTAAAAAATATTTTTATTCAATTTTTTCTCCAATTTTTCAAAACTCAATAAAAAAAATTTCATTTAAACAATTTCGCTATTATTTACAAAAGTTTAAAATACTCTAAACATCCAAACATGTACAATCTGGCATTTTGCTAGCTCTATCTAAATTCCAAAGAACTACTTTAGTACTTCAATAAATATTGCCATAAAGAGAAGATAATAAAATATTAGCCTCAACAGTTGAGACTTCTTGTTCGAAAAGAATAATGTAAAATGAAATTAATAGCTCCGCAATCGTTAGAAGATGAAAGAGGTCGTCTGTATATGGAAACGACTAGTGCGTAGGATTCGTGTTTTGAGTTTGACTATACCCATCATCAACGCTAGTGGTTTGAACATTTCATCACAATCATAAAGGATAATTCGATCTTTCTATCATCAACACTTACCACAACTACACATATTTGGCAAGAATTTGTTGGGTCACCACGAACATTCCAAATTTAACAACTCCACTTAGTGCCTGCTAGAATAGTCACAACTCCGAAATAGGAGACATTATACACATTCTTCAAATTAAAGGAAGATCGAATGAGATTACAGTTTAAATAGGAATGAATATTAGCAAACACCATGACGCTTTTAGCCAAGTTATTCTCATTGCTGAAAAAATTTCCCTTCACGACTGAACGTAAATTACATCTAAATCGGGGAACTCCACCTGAAGTAGATTATTCTTTATCGATTGTGTTAACAAGTAATGAGCAATACAGATGTATCCGAATTGAATTATTTGTAATTTACTCAACCACAAAATCCATGGAACTTGGTG
>QEOT01122128.1:2294-22007 GCA_003123785.1 Pterocarya stenoptera | reverse complement strand
TTGCCGTTGTTGTTCTTGAGCTGTATGTGTGTTCTCTAGAAATCTATTTTCTTTTGGTTCCTTCTGTTTTCTGGGATCCGAGTGTCATTGAATCATTATGGTGTTTAAAATTTTTGTACTCCTGGTTATGTGTTTGCCTTCTATAATATAATCTTATGAGTTTAAAACAGTAATCTGATATATCTATTTAATAGCTTTTAGTCAATACTTGTTAACGCATGCGGCAATGTATCTTGACCCTTTAGATGTTTGAGCACCACCTAAGAAATTATAGCCTTTTGTTCTTCATAATGACAACGTGCACTAAGAAGGGAATCTCTTTACATCATATTGCCAGTGGTGGAGCTAGGATTAGCAGGACACTTTTTTGTCTTGATGTGACTAAATCAGTTGAAACTCCATGAAATTAGGCATTTTAGTGATGAAACTTTATTATAATGAGATTAAGAATGTGTAATCTGTCCATTGCAAGTAGAATCCTAACTCTTCATTCTGTTAAACAGTCTATCCAGTTAGTTAAAAGAAAACCACTTGATTTGTTTCTGTCTGGAGCCTACAAAGAAGATTTTTCACATAAAATGGAAGCATAATTCAAAATTATAGGTTCTGACTTTTAGTTCTTCAGACATCAGCAACTATTGTTTCTTTATGTGGTTCTGTTTCAATTTTCATTTCCTGTTACAGTTGTTTTGCGGATGATAAGCTTTGGATATGATTACCATTGGGCAGATAAATATTCTCATTTTGATCAGAAGGTACATTTGTCTTTGTGACTTCCATTTTCTTCCTCCTTTTATAGCTTGCTCTCTGCTTAGTATTCATCTACTAGATTTGTTTTAGTACTTCCTTTGTTCTTAAGCTATGCCTTGCATTTTCTAATAAATTTTTCGTTACCTATAAAAAAATACTCATCAGCTAGGTTTGTCTAATTGGTT
Source organism: Pterocarya stenoptera (assembly GCA_003123785.1). Classification (NCBI taxonomy): domain Eukaryota; kingdom Viridiplantae; phylum Streptophyta; class Magnoliopsida; order Fagales; family Juglandaceae; genus Pterocarya; species Pterocarya stenoptera. The sequence goes on along the minus strand of QEOT01122128.1, from coordinate 21,072 downwards.
TTTTTTTTGGGAAGGGGGGGGGGGGTTGACATTTAGATTTGTGTTTGGTGAGGGATCCTGGGTCAGATTTTGGCATGAAATTTGGTGTGGTGATATGACCCTCAAGATTGCCTTTCCTACCCTCTCCAGGATTGCTTATGATCAGTATGCTTCGGTGGCGGATCATTTGGACAGCTCTAGTGGATCTTTACAGTGGAATGTGCATTTTCTTTGAGATGCCCGGATTGGGAAGTGGGTGAAATTTCCAAAATTTTCAGGTTGCTGTATGCTTCTAGCATTGGCAGTGGTGAGGTGGATATGTTGCTTTAGATTCATTTTGGGAATAAGAAGTTCATGGTGCTATCCTTGTACATGGTTATGCCAAGTTGAACCATAACCCTTTTCCTTGGAAGTGCATTTGGAGGAGTAAGGTGCCTCTGAAGGTTGCTTTCTTTGGTTAGATGGCTTCCCATGGGAAAATTCTGACTGGACAATTTGAGAAAGCGTGGAATCATTGTTTTGGATTGGTGCTATATGTGTAAAAAGTGTGGTTAAATCTGTGGATCATTTATTACTTCATTGTGAGGGGGGCAAGGGTTTTATGGGATGGGATTTTTAATAGGATTGGAATTGCATGGGTGATGCCTAGGAGGGTGGTGAATCTTTTAGCTCGTTGGAGAGGTTTTTAGGGTAACCCCCAAATTGTTGCCATATGGAAAATGATTCCTCTATGCCATATGGTGTATTTGGCTTGAAAGGAATGGCCAAACGTTTGAAGATTGAGAACGTCATTAGAAGAACTTACATGTTTTTATTTTCATACATTATTTCTTTGGGCCCCTATATCTACTATTGTCTTTTATGGGGCTAGTTTACGTGATTTCTTGTATCCTTTTCCTAGCTCCTAACTTGTAACTAGGTGTTCTCGCTTGTATACTCTATGTGTACTTGGGCTACGCCTTATTACTGGATTCAATCAAATTTATTTTGCTTATAGAGAAAAGTTTTTTGTCTAAGCCTGTGGCAATGATGGTTTACTCCCTCCATTCTACAATAGAACCTTCTTTCTTTGTGCCATAATTTTGTATTTCTAAAAAGCTGAAGTTTGTTTGTTTTTTTCTATACTTTCAAATAATGTCATATGTCATCAAATGAATTTTATGTTGAGATAAAATTTGATTTGAAGTGAGAGCAACGATGAAAAGAAATATGCGGTAGATAGGTGGGAAAACATTTAAAGCTGATTCCTGAAAATATGCTTTCTGAAGGTGCACATGATTTAGGGATGGAAGGAATATGATAAATGTCAAGCTTCCAACGTTGACCTTTCGTTCTTTATTTTCATTTCTTTCTTTCCTTTCGTGTATTCATCATAACTTTTCATAACATGACATGTTTATAAATATGCAACATAAAACATTTATAAAAACTTGCATTTTCTGATGTATCGGATAAGATACAGAAAGAGGATTCCAAGTAAAAGGTAACAATCCATGGCATATACTTAGAAACATTTGGATAAATCATGTGATTGAGAGTTTGCCACCCACAATGGCATGATCATATCTACTTACCTCGCTTCCTTAGCCTGTCGTTCTACACCTCTGTAACGACCTAACAAAAGCATTCACAACAAATTACTATTCACTTAAGGTATTTATTAGGTCTGTCTAAACGTTGCTTGCTACACTAAGGGGTAGATTTGATTTATCCTCTTTAAGCTACCGATAAAAAAGGTACCTATTTTCATACTTCTGATTGATTCCTACCTTGAATCCTCATACAATGCCTGTATGTTCATTGTTGTACACATGGATCATGCAAATGTGGCTATTTTCATGCTTCTCAGAGTTTAGGCCACACACTATATACGATTAGTCTTTTAGGTGCTTTAAAGTCACTCTAAAGTTCCCTAGACAGATCCGATCATGGGCCAAAAGGGGTTTCAACATGCCTTCATTAGTTTTTTTTTTTTTTGATAAGTAAGAAATTTCATTGATCGAATGAGACTAGGCAAAGTCCATGTACACAGGAAGTGTACAAAAGAGACACCTAGTTACATGCTAGAAAGCTGAAAAGAAAGCAAAAACTCATGAACATTCCCTCCATTTAAAACTATAGCTGAAAGCCATTGAACCAAAGCAAATACAAAATAATTCCATAATTCCCCCCTAGTTCTCTCCTTGTTGTTAAAGCATCTCTCATTTCTTTCCATCCATATGCACCACAATAAGCACAAAGGGGCCATCCTCCACGTCGCAGCCAGTTGAGGATTCTGATGATGCCTATTCCAGCATGCTAAGAGCTCCGCCACACTCTTAGGCATAACCCAAGACACCCCAGCCCTACTAAATAAGCCATCCCATAACTCCCTTGCCACCTCGCAATGTAGAAAAAGATGATCAATCGATTTGCCATTGTTCTTGCACATGTAGCACCACTCTATTACGACCATCCCTTGTTTTCTCAAGTTGTCAGCTGTCAAAATCTTTCCTAAAGCTGCTGTCCAGGTAAAAAAGGCAACTTTGGGAGGCACAGGAACTATCCAAATACCCTTCCAAGGAAACACAATATGCTGATAATTTGTTAACACCTTGTAAAAAGATTTAACAGAAAATCTCTTGCTCCTCGAGGGTTTCCACAACATTCTGTCACTCCCATTACCTCCTATCCTCCTGGAATAAAGTGAGCTGAAAAAACTCGCTATCTCCTTAACTTCCCAATCCTGCGCATTTCTAGAAAAGATCATATTCCAATGCAGAGAACCATTGGCTTGACACAGCACATCTGAGACAGCAGCCTGCTGATTTCCAATGCCTTCATTAGTGCTGGCAGCAGTCATAAAAACTTAGGAAACGTGATTCAGTTTTGTTTCTTGAAAACAAACCATATCAGGTTTCCAATCTGTAAGCAAACTCCCGACACAAAGGTGCTTATCCTCTTCATTCAGCCCCTAAAATTCCATGATAGTCTCTGTTAATTGCAGAAGTAATGTTGTCACAGATTTAACTCTTTACAACTTAAGAAGTAACTTTGTTGATATTCACTTTCTGGTGGTTGCAGAAACATATTCAACGTTGCGATATTTGCAAGTCAGGAAAAACTTGCTACCAAACTTTGCAGGTTAGCCAGCTTCTAATTAACTGTGAGCAGCAACGTTGTAGTTTCTGGATACATATATCAGCTATCATCTGAAGGATCCCTTTATTTTTAATTATCAGATAATATCCTCGTTTGTGTGACTTTTTCATATGTTCCCCCAGGAGAGATGTGTTCAGAATGGCAAGTATGCGTACAGCACATACATTTGTTACTTGGTATATGCTCCCCTCTACCTTGCTGGGCCAATTATAAACTTCAATGCATTTGCTTCACAGGTTTGACTTTTCTGTTGATTATATTTTTTATTCTTTCTTTTATTTAGTGTTTCATTTGTATAGAAGTTGTCTTTGTGGTATCCTTTATGGTTGAAGTGAATTCTCAGCCTGCTGTAAAATATTTTCTTCTCTCAGAAATTTTGTGAAATAGGTAGAAAGAAAGGGTTACAGCCCAGCAAATGGGAGGCATGAAATTTAACACCTAAATAAAAATATAAAAAATCTAATACCCGAGGTTTAGTAGATCTAGAAACTCAATTATAGAAGTAAATGTGAAGCAACCATTTTTAGCCATCTAAACGAAACATAAACTTAAACTACTTCAAACCCATGACTTAGTTATCATAGTCTTTAAATGTGCAAGCTTTTCATGATCCAGGTTCCTTTGTCTCCACAAACACCACATAAGGCACAATTGTATGACCTTCTGAGCCAGACTATCAGCCTGCCTACAAAATCTCCCATTTCAACAAATCTGTGTCCATGCTATCTCCATGGTTGCAAGTTCTGTCATTATACCAAGCCAACATATCAAGCACCATATTGGGAATAACACGAGCTTGCTTTCTTTGCTACCTATTGTCAAGTTTGGTCTGAATACCTCTTTCCATTGCTTTCCTTCATTTATATAGACAAGGGTTACAACCAGTGCTCAGTGATTCCAGCGCTTAATTGCTGCTAGTTTTACTGTACACGTTATCTCTACTGTACATGTTATCTATTTACGCGTTAAGTCTATTTATGGCCAAGCTATTTATCTGCTATACCATTCAGATATAGAAAGCATCTTTGTAAAAGGAAGACTGTAAAAGTATCTCTGTAACATCCCCCCTCAAATTGATGCTGGTGGATCAAGAAGCATCAATTTATCAACCAAGAATTGATGCCGATGCAGAGAAAGAGCTTTAGTGAATATGTTTGCTGTTTGACGTTCAGTGGAAATGTGAGGGAGAGTAATCACATGTTTGTCAAAGGATTCACGTATAGAATGACAATCGACTTCGATATATTTTGTACGCTCATGAAAGATAGGATTAGCAGTGATCTGAATAGCACTGGTATTATCAGCATGAAGAGGAGTGGGATATAGCTGAGGAAAACCGAGTTCACCCAATAACCCACGAAGCCATGTGATCTCAGAGCATGCGAAAGATATAGCACGATACTCAGACTCAGTAGAGGATTTGGAAACTCTGTCTTGCTTCTTACTCTTCCAAGAAATGAGTGCATTGCCTAAGAACATGTACCAACCAGTAACAGGGCGACGAGTATCTGCATATCCGGCCCAATCAGCATCACTATACCCCACCAACTGTAAGGAAGATGCTGTAGGAAAGAACAACCCGTGTGTAGAGGTGCCCATCAGATATCGAATAAGGAGACGGATAGTGGCTAAATAAAGATGTCGGGGAGCCTGCATAAATTGACTAACTTGCTGTACAGCAAAAGAAATGTCAAGACGAGTAATCGTCAAGTAGTTCAAACTCCCAACAAGCTGCAGATTCAAGGATGGATCTAATAGAAGCTCCCCTTCTTCCTGACGAAGCTTAAGATTTACCTCCAATGGAGTAAGAACAGAGTTACCCGATTGGAGACCACCCAATGAAATAACTTCCTGCGTGTATTTGTGCTGGTGTAACAACGTACCAGTCGGAGTAAGTTGTACCTCAAGGCCAAGAAAATACTGTAGGGGACCAAGTTCTTTCATGTGAAAAGAGGCCTTGAGATGCTGTTTTAATTGCTGAATTAACTCAATATCGGAGCTAGTGATCACAATGTCATCAACATATATGAGAAGCAATACAGTTCCTGTAGAAGTCTTGCGAAGAAAGAGAGAGGAATCAAACGGACTTTTGAGTAAAATGAAAAGCAAGCAGGTTAGAGCAAAATTTGTCAAACCATGCACGTGGAGCCTATTTTAGTCCATACAAGGATCGGCGTAGCCGACAAACCTTTGAGGAAGGTGTAGCAAACATGCCGGAATTCTTCCTTCAAATCTCCATGTAGAAAAGCATTCTTTACATCCATCTGCCGGAGAGACCACCCTTGTGACGCAGCAACTGCTAAGATAGTCTGCACGGTAGTCATTTTGGCAACAGGTGCAAATATTTCTTCATAATCAATACCATACTCCTGTCGGTTCCCGAGAACCACGAGACGGGCCTTGTATCTGTCTAGTGAGCCATCAGCTCGAAACTAGTCCCATTTACAACCAATAGGTTTGACATCAGAGGGACAAATTATAAGATCCCAAGTGGGATTGTCTTGAAGAGCTTGTATTTCCTCTTGCATGGCCTGCTGCCAGCACTCTTGGGTGGATGCTTGGGTATAAGAGTGAGAAACAGAAATAGTGTGGAGAGTGGCAGTAACCGAGATGTGACGAAAACCATACCTATCTGGTGGATGTGTAACCCGGGTGGAGTCTTGAGATATAGGAACCGCAGAATCAGATGACGGATTAGTGTCTGGAAGGGGCGTTGAAGAAGGGGGAAGACGTCGATGATACACCATACTTGGTTGAAATCGCTTAATAGAAGAAGACACATTATCAAAAGCGGGAAGAAGAGTAATAAGAGGATCAAAAATAATCTGAGAGTGAAAGAAATATTGATTCTCGAAGAAAATCACATCCCGTGAGATTTGAAAAAAAAGAAGAAGTAGATAAAGCATCTACCCAAAACTTAGAAGGTATAGAAGAATCAATCAACAAAGTACAGACGACATCTAAGAGATGACGATTTTTACGCTTAGCGACTCCATTTTGTTGAGGAGTATAAGGACAAGAACGCTGTGAAATGATCCCCTTTTGCTGAAGAAAAGTTTGAAAAGAATAAGACATGTACTCCCCCCCTGAGTCGGAGCGTAAAGTTTTGATACAAGTATTGAACTGTGTCTCAACAAGTGTAACAAATTTTTGAAAGACAAAACATGTCAGTTTTAGAACGGAGAAAATATATCCATGTGAATCGACTATAATCATCAATAAACGTCACAAAATAACGATATTGACCATAAGAAATAACAGGACTCACACTCCAAACGTTAGTATGCATGATCTCAAAATAGTCAGAAGCACGACTACTATACGGAGGAAAAAGTAAAATTTTACTTTTACCAAGACGTCAAGTAGCACAATCAAAACATACAGGAGAAGAAGAAAATGAATCTTTATTGTCCAAAAAACCATGTTTCATAAGATGAGTGAAGACAACAGAATTAGGATAACCTAATTTCTTATGCCAGACTTCATTAATATTGGCAGTAACCATACAAGCAAGAGAAACAATATTAGGAATAGAAAACTGTAAGGGAAATAAACGTCCTATTTTAGGCCCCTTAACGATCACTGTCCCTGACACCTGATCCTGCACAAGATGACCACTACGAGAAAAGTGAACATCGCAATTATTATCTACCAATTGTCCAGCAAAAATCAAATTGGTAGACAATCTAGGAGAGACAAAAACATCGCGAAATGAAGAGCCCAAGTTACCAACAGCAGTAATAGGAAAACTATTGCCATCGGCGATCTGAATATTTTGTGTGCCTCTATACTTACGAACACCATGGAGACCCGTCTATTACCAGTCATATGATTAGAAGCGCCTAAATCAACAATCCAAGAAGTTAAGTTAATACCTGTACCTTGCAGGCCTAAGGCCATAAAAGCAAACACAATCATCTGTTGGACCATTGCTGGTGTGAGAACAGATGAATCAGAGCTTACAGCAGGCAGCGTAGAAGAAGAAGAAGAAGACTGTATAGCAGCCTGAAAAGCTTGGGATTGGCGATTCTGAGGTCGTACTCGACAATCTTTGATGAAATGACCCTCTTTCTTGCAGTAGCTGCAAACTTTCTTAGGACAGTTGCGAGTGATATGACCAAATTCCTTACAACTGAAACATTGCAACTTGTTCCTCTCTCTCCCTTGTGCTGCATAGGCTACATTCACAGTCTCGGAAAAGACTTTCTTAGAAGTCATACCCATCTAAGTGGATAATCGTTGTTTTTCACGCAACAAATCTCCCAAACAAATATCCAAAGAAGGAACTGGATTACGGTTTAACAAACCAGCTCGAACGGGCTCAAATTCCGGTTGAAGCTTCATTAAAAATTGATCGCGTTGACTCTCAGCATGAACTGCTTGAAGAGCCGCGAATACCGTAGTGGGAACCTTAGCATGAACAATAGCAGAATACTCGCACCAAAGGTTAATAAAACCAGAATAAAATTGTGCGATAGGTAAATTGCCTTGACTATAATTACTAATTTCCAATTCTAATTGGAATTTTCGAGCACTATGATCTTGGTGGTAAGTACGGTGAAGATAATCTCACATAGCCTGAGCCGTAGTAAAATAGCGAAGATTGGTCATAAGGTGAGACTCAATCCTCCCTAATAGCCAAGTGATTACCTTGGCATCCTTGACCTCCCATTGAGCAAATTCTTTTTCATCAGTGGGAACTTTAGCAAAATTATCAATATGATTTGATAATTCTTTTCCTTTCAAAAACATCTTAAATTAAAATTCCCTCGTAGGAAAATTCTTTCTAGTAAAACGAACAATAGTATTTTCAATAGACATAATGAAAAATACTTAGAAAAATATGCTCAAGTAGTTAATCAAATAAGTGGTAAGCCTAACTCAAATTAAGACTAGAATAAGCCACAGCTGAAGCCCAAAGTCACGGTAACAAGGTTGGCCCCAAGGTCCTTAATAAGTTCAAACCCAAAATAAATGGCCCATACTGAAAATAAAGGACCCAAAGTAGAGAAATACCTCACGGACTGAAGGAGAGAAACAAAACTCTCGGACCAAAGGGTGCTGACTGCAACACAAGCACACCAAGAAAAACACGGGAAAAACACCCAGAGAGAAGCCGACTGCAACACAAGCACACAACCACCCAGAAACTTTCGGACCGCCACAAAGACCTCCACAGACACTGCCGATACTCACCAAAGGAGACACCCGCACGTCTTCAGCCACCAGAAATTACCCAGAAGCTGTCGATAAGCACCAAACTTCACTGCCCAGAACAGGTTCACTGCAAACTACCACACAGAATTTGCCGACAACCTCAAAGCCACCAATGTTCACGGCAAACCACCACACAGAACTTGCCGACAGCCTCAAACTCACCAGACGTGTGAGAAAACACTCACCACAAACTTAGAAACTTACCAACGTGCAAAAACAGAGAAGGAAAATAATTCCCACTGCCGCAACTCATAAACTCTCAAGGATAAAGACCACAGAGAAATGATAATCAGAGTAATAGCTCTGATACCATGTCAAGTTTGGTCTGAATACCTCTTTCCATTGTTTACCTTCATTTATATAGACAAGGGTTACAACCAGTGCTCAGTGATTCCAGCGCTTAATTGCTGCTAGTTTTACTGTACACGTTATCTCTACTGTACACATTATCTATTTACGTGTTAAGTCTATTTATGGCCAAGCTATTTATCTGCTATACTATCTAGATATAGAAAGCATCTTTGTAAAAGGAATACTGTAGAAGTATCTCTGTAACACCTATCGCTTGTGCCCGCTCTCAATAAGGTAAGCTTCATGGTCCAATTCATACTTTATTTTGATGGATAGGATAAACTTTATTAAAGAAAAAAGGGATGTTGTCCCTGTATGCAGAAAGTATACATGAACACACTACTACAAAGGTGAAAAGAGCCATGAAATACTGAAAATTAGAACCAAAAAAGGGAACACCATACAAGCACCCATATTTTCACTAGGGGTGTTTGGCATATAAAACTCAAATCCTAACAGTATGCTTCAGGTATCTGATCTTTTACTCGAGTTTGTAAGGATAGTTCGTTTTTAATATATTTAGATCTGTCTCCTGATGTATCCAGAATATTATTGAACTGTTGAGGTAGACCCAACTTTCTTGAGTTTTCTACTTGTCACTAACCAGGATTTTTTCCCTTGCTTCTTTAAACTACAGTTTATATAGCATATGTATTAGTGGATCATCAACCTAACTGGATATCAATTTATCTACTTTTGAGAACTTGTCTTTTATTAGTATGTATCAGAATCAGATACTCATCACGTTTCCGTATTGCAATTTCCTTGCAGCTAGATGTGCCTCAGAATAATTATTCAGCCAGAGATAAAACTCATTATGGTTTACGTTGNGTGAGAAACAGAAATAGTGTGGAGAGTGGCAGTAACCGAGATGTGACGAAAACCATACCTATCTGGTGGATGTGTAACCCGGGTGGAGTCTTGAGATATAGGAACCTCAGAATCAGATGACGGATTAGTGTCTGGAAGGGGCGTTGAAGAAGGGGGAAGACGTCGATGATACACCATACTTGGTTGAAATCGCTTAATAGAAGAAGACACATTATCAAAAGCGGGAAGAAGAGTAATAGGAGGATCAAAAATAATCTGAGAGTGAAAGAAATATTGATTCTCGAAGAAAATCACATCCCGTGAGATTTGAAAAAAAAAAAGAAGTAGATAAAGCATCTACCCAAAACTTAGAAGGTACAGAAGAATCAATCAACAAAGTACAGACGACATCTAAGAGATGACGATTTTTACGCTCAGCGACTCCATTTTGTTGAGGAGTATAAGGACAAGAACGCTGTGAAATGATCCCCTTTTGCTGAAGAAAAGTTTGAAAAGAACAAGACATGTACTCCCCCCCTGAGTCGGAGCGTAAAGTTTTGATACAAGTATTGAACTGTGTCTCAACAAGTGTAACAAATTTTTGAAAGACAGAAAACATGTCAGTTTTAGAACGGAGAAAATATATCCATGTGAATCGACTATAATCATCAATAAACGTCACAAAATAACGATATTGACCATAAGAAATAACAGGACTCACACTCCAAACGTTAGTATGCATGATCTCAAAATAGTCAGAAGCACGACTACTATACGGAGGAAAAAGTAAAATTTTACTTTTACCAAGACGTCAAGTAGCACAATCAAAACATACAGGAGAAGAAGAAAATGAATCTTTATTGTCCAAAAAACCATGTTTCATAAGATGAGTGAAGACAACAGAATTAGGATAACCTAGTTTCTTATGCCAGACTTCATTAATATTGGCAGTAACCATACAAGCAAGAGAAACAATATTAGGAATAGAAAACTGTAAGGGAAATAAACGTCCTATTTTAGGCCCCTTAACGATCACTGTCCCTGACACCTGATCCTGCACAAGATGACCACTACGAGAAAAGTGAACATCGCAATTATTATCTACCAATTGTCCAGCAAAAATCAAATTGGTAGACAATCTAGGAGAGACAAAAACATCGCGAAATGAAGAGCCCAAGTTACCAACAGCAGTAATAGGAAAACTATTGCCATCGGCGATCTGAATATTTTGTGTGCCTCTATACTTACGAACACCATAGAGACCCGTCTATTACCAGTCATATGATTAGAAGCACCTAAATCAACAATCCAAGAAGTTAAGTTAATACCTGTACCTTGCAGGCCTAAGGCCATAAAAGCAAACACAATCATCTGTTGGACCATTGCTGGTGTGAGAACAGATGAATCAGAGCTTACAGCAGGCGGCGTAGAAGAAGAAGAAGAAGACTGTATAGCAGCCTGAAAAGCTTGGGATTGGCGATTCTGAGGCCGTACTCGACAATCTTTGATGAAATGACCCTCTTTCTTGCAGTAGCTGCAAACTTTCTTAGGACAGTTGCGAGTGATATGACCAAATTCCTTACAACTGAAACATTGCAACTTGATCCTCTCTCTCCCTTGTGCTGCATAGGCTACATTCACAGTCTCGGAAAAGACTTTCTTAGAAGTCATACCCATCTAAGTGGATAATCGTTGTTTTTCACGCAACAAATCTCCCAAACAAATATCCAAAGAAGGAACTGGATTACGGTTTAACAAACCAGCTCGAACGGGCTCAAATTCCGGTTGAAGCTTCATTAAAAATTGATCGCGTTGACTCTCAGCATGAACTGCTTGAAGAGCCGCGAATACCGTAGTGGGAACCTTAGCATGAACAATAGCAGAATACTCGCACCAAAGGTTAATAAAACCAGAATAAAATTGTGCGATAGGTAAATTGCCTTGACTATAATTACTAATTTCCAATTCTAATTGGAATTTTCGAGCACTATGATCTTGGTGGTAAGTACGGTGAAGATAATCTCACATAGCCTGAGCCGTAGTAAAATAGCGAAGATTGGTCATAAGGTGAGACTCAATCCTCCCTAATAGCCAAGTGATTACCTTGGCATCCTTGACCTCCCATTGAGCAAATTCTTTTTCATCAGTGGGAACTTTAGCAAAATTATCAATATGATTTGATAATTCTTTTCCTTTCAAAAACATCTTAAATTAAAATTCCCTCGTAGGAAAATTCTTTCTAGTAAAACGAACAATAGTATTTTCAATAGACATAATGAAAAATACTTAGAAAAATATGCTCAAGTAGTTAATCAAATAAGTGGTAAGCCTAACTCAAATTAAGACTAGAATAAGCCACAGCTGAAGCCCAAAGTCACGGTAACAAGGTTGGCCCCAAGGTCCTTAATAAGTTCAAACCCAAAATAAATGGCCCATACTGAAAATAAAGGACCCAAAGTAGAGAAATACCTCACGGACTGAAGGAGAGAAACAAAACTCTCGGACCAAAGGGTGCTGACTGCAACACAAGCACACCAAGAAAAACACGGGAAAAACACCCAGAGAGAAGCCGACTGCAACACAAGCACACAACCACCCAGAAACTTTCGGACCGCCACAAAGACCTCCACAGACACTGCCGATACTCACCAAAGGAGACACCCGCACGTCTTCAGCCACCAGAAATTACCCAGAAGCTGTCGATAAGCACCAAACTTCACTGCCCAGAACAGGTTCACTGCAAACTACCACACAGAATTTGCCGACAACCTCAAAGCCACCAATGTTCACGGCAAACCACCACACAGAACTTGCCGACAGCCTCAAACTCACCAGACGTGTGAGAAAACACTCACCACAAACTTAGAAACTTACCAACGTGCAAAAACAGAGAAGGAAAATAATTCCCACTGCCGCAACTCATAAACTCTCAAGGATAAAGACCACAGAGAAATGATAATCAGAGTAATAGCTCTGATACCATGTCAAGTTTGGTCTGAATACCTCTTTCCATTGTTTACCTTCATTTATATAGACAAGGGTTACAACCAGTGCTCAGTGATTCCAGCGCTTAATTGCTGCTAGTTTTACTGTACACGTTATCTCTACTGTACACATTATCTATTTACGTGTTAAGTCTATTTATGGCCAAGCTATTTATCTGCTATACTATCTAGATATAGAAAGCATCTTTGTAAAAGGAATACTGTAGAAGTATCTCTGTAACACCTATCGCTTGTGCCCGCTCTCAATAAGGTAAGCTTCATGGTCCAATTCATACTTTATTTTGATGGATAGGATAAACTTTATTAAAGAAAAAAGGGATGTTGTCCCTGTATGCAGAAAGTATACATGAACACACTACTACAAAGGTGAAAAGAGCCATGAAATACTGAAAATTAGAACCAAAAAAGGGAACACCATACAAGCACCCATATTTTCACTAGGGGTGTTTGGCATATAAAACTCAAATCCTAACAGTATGCTTCAGGTATCTGATCTTTTACTCGAGTTTGTAAGGATAGTTCGTTTTTAATATATTTAGATCTGTCTCCTGATGTATCCAGAATATTATTGAACTGTTGAGGTAGACCCAACTTTCTTGAGTTTTCTACTTGTCACTAACCAGGATTTTTTCCCTTGCTTCTTTAAACTACAGTTTATATAGCATATGTATTAGTGGATCATCAACCTAACTGGATATCAATTTATCTACTTTTGAGAACTTGTCTTTTATTAGTATGTATCAGAATCAGATACTCATCACGTTTCCGTATTGCAATTTCCTTGCAGCTAGATGTGCCTCAGAATAATTATTCAGCCAGAGATAAAACTCATTATGGTTTACGTTGGATATTCAGTCTGGTCCTAATGGAGCTAATGGCACATCTATTTCATTATAATGCCTTCGCAATAAGGTGAGTCTCTTAGAAACTGGAGGATATATATATATATATTTTGTCTAGTCTTATTTTCTAGTAGTAACATTTGTTTCTGCACCATAGTGGCTTGTGGAAACAGCTAGCTCCTATGGACGTATTCATTATCGGATATGGGGTAAGAGTTGAAGATAATCATGTTACTGGTTTTTGTGATTAGATTCTAGGGCATACAAGTTATAGTCCATTTAGTCTTTCCTGAGATCAACTGTATTATTTGAGAATGGATCCCTTTCAAATATTGTATGTAGCAGTGTGAGTTGAATTTAGATTCCCATAATTTTATCAAGATTTGATGTTTAGAATTTTCAGTTCCACTAAAGATCCTCTAATTTATATCCTTCATGACATCCATGATTTGCAATTGGTATACCTTATAGAATACAGCCTCATATTGTCAGTCTATATACAAAGTACCCCTAGGCGTAATGTGGTGCAGGTGGCTCCTAGAATAATCCACCAAAAAGAAGTTAGGAATTGGGAGATAATACAGTTTTCCATAATACTTATGAACCACATGTTGTTTTGGAACTTCAAAATTATTCACTTCAGTGAGTATGATACTGAGAAAATTTGTTTTACAAGGAACTATCCATATTTTAAAGCTTAAACATCTATTTTTTTTACTTAAAAAAAAGTAAGGCATATCCATAACAACAAAAAAGATTTCCACTGCCTGGCGAGCAATTATGCTTCTATTTCCCTTTTTTGATTTTTACCTTCTGAGTTAGGATGTATTTTGAATTTCCCCCCTTCACTGACAGAATGCATGTCATACTTTGCCTTTATGATGATCAGGTCTTAAACTTCATGTGGCTAAAGTTTTTTCTCATCTGGCGCTATTTTCGATTTTGGTCACTGGTATGTTAGTTGCAGTTATAATTTTTTTGCTTCATTTTTAATACTGAATTAAGTATTTTTTATCGGCAAACAAATTATTGATCATTAGAATAGGCAAAAGCCCAGGTGCATGGGACATATACAAGAGCATCGCTTGTGCGTGCTAGATTAGTGATACAAGAAATTCATGGAAGGCCATTCCATAAAATCAATTACAACCGACCAATGGGATAAAGTATTGAAAAATAAACTATAAGCCCATCAATTGATCGCTCTCAATCTTCGAAGCTTCCTTTGTTAGGACCATCTTCCATATTGCTGCAATCTGAGAGTTACTCTTAAGACCTCTCCAAGAAGCTAGGAGATTGATCACCTGACTTGGCATCACCCAAAGCTAGTCCCACTAGTGAAGAAATCATTCCATAAGATCATGGAAATCTCACAATGAAATAATAAATGATGAACGGACTCCCCACTCTTTTTGCACATACAACACCAATCCATAAGAATGAGTTGGTGTTACCGTGAGGATCTTTCCCAAAGAAGCTATCCTTTCAAATTATTAAGCTTTCTTTTACATCTTCATTGTTTTGTATAGCCCTAGATTAGCTTAATGTGAACTTTAGTTGTAAGAAGCTTTAAGTTTTGGCATTGATGGCTGAGTATGGTGGGGGAAAATCTCATTTCTTGTAATTATGCGCCTGTAGATATGTGGCATTGAAGCCCCAGAGAATATGCCAAGGTGCATTAATAATTGCCACAACTTGGAAAGCTTTTGGAAAAACTGGCATGCTTCCTACAACAAATGGCTTGTGAGGTGCAACATTCACTCCTTTACTTTGGTTTCTCATCTAATCCTGTCTTTGACTATGTCATGTATGTCTCATAAAGATTGCAATTTCAGGTATATGTACATTCCTCTAGGGGGATCTCAGAAGAAGCTACTTAACGTATGGGTTATATTCACATTTGTTGCCATATGGCATGATTTAGAGTGGTAATCCTAGCTTTCATAGAGCTTTTTCTTCTTAATTATTTGTTTCTATTTGGTAAAATAGAAGCAGAAGATAGTTCAAAGTGAAAACTCTTCTGAGTTCTTATTGTCTTTGACATTAGGAAGCTTCTTTCATGGGCATGGTTAACATGCTTGTTCTTTGTTCCAGAAATGATGCTAAAATCAGCAGCAACTACATTTCAGGTGATGTCTGTCTATCTGCCACATCTATTTGCCAGAAATTACTTGATTTTAGTAATTGTGTTGCAGTTGGCTAGTTTTTTTTTTTTTCCCAACAAGAATCATATTATGTGTTTTCAGAAAAGTAGAAAATTTTCCCTTCACCATGATTTGAAATAGGAGTCACGACTCATTTAACCAGAAAAAAATACGGGTACCATGGAATGACTATCAATACTAATTATTATATCCACTCTGGTTGAGATTATTTTTCTTTCTTTTTTTCCCTTCATTTTCTCCTAATTTTCTTGCCAACCATAAGAAGAACTTGGTTCCTTCACCCTAGACTTGTGTTGTAGTCTATGCAGTAAGACTAACAAATGGTTGAGTGGATTTATGATCGAGCAACTATTATAAGAGATGACAGGGGGGTACCACTGAGGTACATGGGATGTTTGCAAGTGAGTACATTTGGATACCAAAATAAGAAAATAAAATAGAAGGAACAGAAACTTATCTCAGAAGAGAAACAATCAATAGAATCCATAAGAGAATACAGCCTAGTGGAGGAGGAAGAGTTGGACATCCATAAGCAGCTGGTTAAAAACTCATCTTGAGTTGGAAGATAGATTCACCCCTTGGAAGGCCCTTTTATTCATTTCTGTCCAAATACTCTACACTAGACACAATCAACCTGCCGTGGTGAAGCCTCCAGATTTGTCCTTAGAAAGCCACCCTTTTGATCTCCATCATCTTTGCTTTCATATGAAAGAATCTCGTGCTATTTGAGAGTTCAAAAGCAAGTGGTCACCTTGGTGCTTGAGTATGCTTATATTATACCGATCTTTCACATTTATGGTGGAGTCAATAAGAGATGGTAATGGTGCTTTCATTTTGAATTGAAAATGTCTCTACTAGGGATAAAAGATGCAACCTTTGCAAAAGCACAAAAGAATCACACTTAGATGAAGACCTTTTATTAGGAATGGCTGAATAGATCTCTGTTGGTGCGCTAAAACATCTCTATTTGATTGTTACTATTGTTATTGTTGTTTGTGCTTTCATTGTAGGTATATACAGTAGCATTCTTGAAAAAGAACTGGTTCTACCCAACACAACACCTAGAGGGGGGTGAATAGGTGTAGTTTAATTTTTATTTTTTTTTGGTCTTATAAAAATATTGACAAGCACACATTTAATCAAATAGTCAAATCACACAAATAATCAAAGCAGAGATTTGGTTACAAAGTGGAAACTCATTTGAAGAACTTTTTCAAAATATAAAACCACTCCGGGTGTAAGTCACCACCACAAATCCACTATAGAAATATGAGTTCGTTACAACCAATTTAGAAATACTCACAAAACCTTTGTAGTAGCTAAAACTTGGCTTGTAACTCCACAAGTGATCCACTCGATTTCTACACACATGTAGTACCGGAACTTTGACCTTTCTATAGCATCCCACAAGAACCTCTTGATCTCTGCAGCATCAGTAGCTCCGGAAACCTTCTGGCCAATGAACACGTTCACTCCAATGGACTCAATGGTGTTTTTATCTTGAGTGTGATTTGGTGGCGATATATTTTCCAAGAGATTCAACTTTGAATGTGGGGAAAAGTTTCTCTCAAATGCTCTTGGAAAGGGGCTCTGTTTTTGCTCAGATTTTCCACACAAAGGGAAAAATAAAATGTTCCCTTTTATACATCCCAAGAAAGAGGCGCTCAAACCTAAGGAAAAATTAGGTTTTCAGAACATTGGCTCGAGCAAAGTGTCGAGCCAAGTCGAGAGAACTCTCTGACTTGAATTTTGTTGGAGCGAAGTGTCGAGCCGAGTCAAGCGAACTCTCTGACTTGAATTTCGCTCGAGCGAAGTGTCGAGCCGTGTCAAGCGAACTCTTGTTTTGAGTTGGCCCCTTTTTTCACTTTGACACACTTCACTACTTGTTACAACACAATATTACAAAGGTTTTCACAAGAACATGCCAACACACTCATTTTTACATTTACAATTCTTATCATTCTTTTCTTAAAATTTCTTTGTACTTGTCTGACAGCATTTTGAATATTTATTTTCTACTGTATTTAATTGTCAGGTTGACAGTGCTTTTGGGGAGTTTGTTTTTCGAGAACTTAGAGCCCTTGCCGGTGCTATCACCATTACTTGTCTCATGGTCTGTCCTTGCACTATGCTTATAGCAATAGCATGATAAATACCTATCAAAAGGATAAATGTTATGTTCCCTAAATTAGCATGCAGTCACTGGCAAGTACTTAATTAGTCTGTGATACTTGTCTAAACTGGTAATGTCTTTGCTGAACTAGTAACTGTTAGGTAAGAGCCATTGCCATTAGAATAATTTTGAGTTTCCAATTGAGGAGGCACCATGTCCAGGATCTTTGTTCTGAAAATTTCCTAGAAACTTATCTAATTTCTTGTAAATTATATCAAGAGAATGATGAAAAAAATTCTAAAGCATCTTTACTTTTGATTCAGGCTTTAAAATAAAGAAGATATTATCTTTGCTTTCTTTGAGCAAAGAAATGATGCTTTTCCACTCTTGAAAATGTTGAAACCTAAGTCAGTTGTTCTACGTAATCTTTGTTGGATACCTAGGTGGGCAAGGACAAGGTAAATGCTTAATATGAGTTGTGCATTGCACGCAAGTTTAGTAAGTGGAGGAAATAGCAAATAAAATTGAAACCTCTCCATCCACAAATTCTTGCTACTACTTCAGCATTTAGTTAACTCCTGGCAATTGTAGGAAGTTTTTACTAAGAAATATTACAGTTAATTTTAACACATAGCAGGGATCATTTGTCAATCACATATAGTGCACATGTGCATAAATATCATTTCAACTACTTCATTATGTAAAATATAGTTACCAAACTGAGAATAATGAAAAAGCAGTGTCTTAACAGTGTTTTGAAAATATGGTAAATGCTAAATAAATATAGATGTCCTATTCAAATGCCTATCCCCACATGCATTACCTCTCAAACGGTCGTTGTGTAGGTGGCAAACCTTGTTGGTTATGTTATTGGACCATTGGGCATGAATTGGTTGGTGTCACAATTCCTCCAAGAAGGTATGCCAAAATATCATATCCTTTTACGTAGGTTTCCTTGTTTGCCCTCACAAAGGTAGATTTGGCGTTAATGCAAACTTAAATCATACAGGATTGTCTGTTCTGGGTGGCATGTTTTTGACATTTTATGTTGGGACAAAGGTAATGGCATGGAAAGTATTGTTGTAAGTTTGATCTTTTGAGAGAATTCTTGGCACCTTGACGATCTGGTTATTAATAAGCATTGGTACACCCACC
>QEOT01122126.1:0-17234 GCA_003123785.1 Pterocarya stenoptera | reverse complement strand
AAAAAAAAAAAAAAAGCTCTAACGGCAGCCACGCAGTGAGTGCAACGAGTGCACCGCTACAGTGGCTTCTATGTAGAATTACTCATTCGTAATTAGTGGAATATGTCCATGTTGATAGTATCATATAAAATATGTTCGAATGATACTATGCTGGAACTTCTTCTAATGTTCATGTGGGTTTTCATATTTTCGAGGATTTGCACGTTTCATTTATAGTTGATGTTCCAAGATTCATATATGTTTTAGGCATAACCCACAAGGGCATTTTATTCATGATTCTAAAGTGTTGTGTTAACTCAGTTGTTGGGTGATACACTGCACTTGGTCATGAAAACAGGGGAATAAAATAATAACTTGCTTATCTACTTATTATTTAGTAAGACTACTATTGCATGTACTGACAATGGTGAGATATGTAAGAGGAAGAGTACGAGGCGGACATTGTGGGCATGTTTTTGGTGGTAGTCTCAAGGTTACGTCATGGACCTTCACTATTGCATGATGTAGGAGATACGGAATAGGACACATCATCAGGTGATTTAACTCGACTACCAAATGTGGGTGTAGAGGAGTCTAGGGAAGAAACTAATGAGGCGCATAAGACTGTTACTAATGAACATAAGCTAAAAGATTGATACTTATAACCTATCGTAATGTTTATCCACTTATTCACTTGGTCAATACAGGTCTAATAGAGTTAATGATATTAGGTGCAGATTCTACAGATTTGTCTAGTCGAAAAAGTGGTTGGGGACCAACAAAAGACACGCTATTTGAATTCATTCATAAATTTGGGAAGATACCTTTGAACATTAAGGATAGACAAAGAGGTCCATCGTATGAGAATTACAACATATTTTCTGAAAGAGTGGCAACGATTGTGAGATTTCATACAAACATGCGACATGCAAGTTAGAAAGCAGTAGACAAAGAGGAGAAAGATGAGCTCATCGAGCATGTTTGGGTAAGACATTTTATAACTTAGTTGGCCAGAAACCTTTTTACTACTACAAACAAAAAGTATTAAAAGATTTGCAATATTGACTGGCTATATTTTTTTATAGGCTGACTTTATATTGGATTGAACACAAAGTTCCTATCGTAATTGTGTGACAAACGCACTTGCTCAAAAATACAATGCATTCCACTACCTCCTACGCAAGAAATACCTAGGGTTTGTAACCCACGAAATGGCGCTTTTTGCTGGGACAACTTGGGTGGAAAAGCCCATATGAGAACACTTATGTGCAATGTGGTCAAGTGAAGGCTTCAAGGTAAATGTTACTGTGCTTTGTAAGTTCTACTCGCAGGTGATTCATAATACTTTCTTATTTTATTTTTTTATTATTATTAGTGCAGTAGGGATCATTTTATAAAATGACTTAGTAATGTTTGAAAATTTAATGATAGAAAATGTCAAAGAGAAAAAAAAATAAGCGAAAACAAGGGGTCAACCATCCTGGTGGGAGAGAGCCTTTTGTTAGGATTATAGAGGAAATGATAAAATATAGTTAGTACATTCATTATTATTTCTAGTTGAGTTATTTCTTGCATATTTGATTGAAATACCTAACAAATTGTTTTATGATAAAGAATGAACAAGCCTTGAACTTGATAGCCTTTTATAAAGAAGTACATTGGTCAAGAAAGAAATATAGATTTTTCACCGACACAGCAGAACACAATTACGTAAGTGGTTGGAGCTTTTGATTTGTCATGTAGTTTTAAATATTACATAATGATGTTCATTATCTATGGATGTAGAATTTGATGCTTGAGCGGTTGGACGAGACCAAGATTGATGCAAGAAACACTAATGAAGCTAGTAATGCAGTGTTCAAGGAGGTTTTAGGGCATCAATCAGGTTATGCAACAGGACTAGGCCACAGTGTAATACCTGAACCATCTCTTTCATTGTGCAACAATAAGGATTATCAACGCATTATTGAAGAGAATGAGAAGAACAAAAATAATGCAAATTTGTATAAGAGTCAGTTAGAGGCACTAAGAGTTGATTTACTAGAATTCAAGAACCAATTTAAAGACTATGAGAGATTGATGAACTCCTACATGATTGATCAGGAGTGTCGGAAGGAGTCTCATCAAGAGACTCACATTGATGCCTAAGCATCTTGGGTACATGAAATCATCCCTGGTTTTGATTTTTTTAAACTTCTTTGGAAGGTTGAGCAGCCAGTTGATGGGGATGATGGTATTGAAAAAACTTTTGTTGAGCAACTTAGGATGTGGCTTGGTTGGAAGTGTTAGGAAGATCATGCCTTCCATGCATATTGACAGGTGCATATTACTCTAGTCATGTTTGGTCCGTATATGCAATTACATTTTCCATTTAATATTATCTGCTTTATGTCCTCAAATATACGTAGATAAATTTATATGCAAATTATGTGAAACATGGTAGGATTGGTTGTTGGATATGAATTGAAAATGTCGAGACTATTTTTTATTTGATTATTCTCTATTTGATACATACCTAGGAATTATTAAATTAGTCCAAGAACTATCATTAAGGGTAGTTTGTTCTTGATGAGATGACAAAAACTAGGCTAGTTTGTCAAGTCTGCTAGTTTGGAAATTTATTGGTAACATGATAGTAATGGTTAATAGTATTTCTTGATATTCTTATGCAGAAGGTCTGTAGCTGGTAACAAGGGTATTGGAAAGGACTAGTGCTAAAGACATAATGCTGCCTGCAGAGAGATAAGAAGCAATCTCATTGTGAAGTGGTTTTGAGCCAAGACCACATTTACTTTTGGCAAGTAAAGCAGGCAATTGGCCACAATCTGCAAGTTGCTAAATACTTGGAAATGCTTTATGTTTTGCTATGTTATTTTATATTGGCTGCTTGTGAAATTGAACTTTTATCATGTGGACCATGTTTAATGATGACAGAAGTAATATAAAAAATTTACGTGTATATATGCTGGTGTTATGTCTTATTTTGGAGTTGATAGAGTTTATATCATGCATTTGATTATGGCAATTTATGTAGTAGTGTTAAATTAAAGAATATTCACTATGTTGCTTGAATAGTCTATTTGTAATGATTAATGAATATTGATCATTATAACAATTGTAAAGGTCGAACAAAAAATTGTTAGAAAATGATGGCATCATAGCAATACAAGTGGTAAATATGGGCATTATAGGTGACTAATATGTAATTAGAAATAATATTGTTGAGGACAAAGCAACCAAAACAATTTGTATATGAGCTGTAGTGTTCTTTTACCTACAATGTATCCTTGAAGAAAAAGATGTTGTAGTGGCAAGATTAATTGTAGGGAAGCAATGCGCGCACTGGATGTATAAAGAATATTCTGTAATATTCTCACCAAATCTGTTTTCCAACGCCATCTTTTTGTGGAAAATAAACATTCATTTGATCCACAGACTATTTCTTGTGATGATGATTTGCAAAAATTGACCTTTATCCGCAAAAAATAATTGTCAATAATAGTATTTTCAACATATTTCTCATGGTTAAATCACAATATTGATGATATATCTTTGTCGAAAATTTGATTTCATCAGAAATCAACTCGTCCATAAAAATAATTTATGACGAAATTTTTTGTCAAGATCATTTTTTTTATGATGCTTAGTTGCAATAATTGTGTTTCGACAATGGTAGCAACTCATTAATACCACCAATTTACCACGAAAGAAGTCCTTTTTGTGACGACAAAAGCTGCCACTATAATATATTGCAGCAATTAGCAACTGTAGTAGAAAAGAAATAGCGAGAAACATTCTTGATGCAAAGCATCTTTTGTGGCAACATATAACCGCGAGTATTTAGTTTATTGTGCAATGTTGAATGCATTGATAGAGGTATTTCTGACAGATTATTTTGTTATTAGCAACGACTAGCGTTGACGTAATAAGTGTACATTTGCGACCTGTTGGCCTTTTGCCAAATTTCATACTTAAATTGGCCTTCTTATCTACAAACATGTGACCGTAATATTTTACTAGTATTGCTCTTTCACGATAGTTTTTATGCCAATTGCGGCAAAGGTTGTTGTAGCAATAAGCCAATTTTATTGTAGTGAGATCGATTTAAAAATGCCAATATCATGATATATAGCGATCATGATATAATTTTATTTATTGATATGATAAATATACTTTACACCTTTAAATTATAAAATATTTTATATTTTGTACCCAAAACCATTAAAACTAACACACAACACATCTTTTATCGACATACTGTCAAAATTGTGTTACAACACCAACTTTTTTTATTCATCTCATAAATCAAGATTTAATTAGGGTGATAAATGTCAGCTTTTTATAATTTAGGAATGCAACGTATCAATTTTGGTAAATTTAGTACAAATTATAAAATCTCTGGCACTTTGAGGGTGCAAATGTATTTTTAATTTGTTATCTTGTACAATTAGGGATGTTACTTGCCCTATACGGGTAGCAACAACATCCGGCCATGACCCCATTTGGGCAGGGTGGCCATCTTTCACCACGCTGTTGGCTCCGATCTTCCACTAGAATCGTCCACCCCGAACAAATGAGTGGGCAGATCTCTCGAGCCATTAACCATCTACCATGATCCAAACTTTAAATAACATCTAAATCCTATACGAACCGATCAAAAGTTCATAGATCAAAAAATAAATATACAAATTTAAAGATAAATCCATAAATTTAAAGAAGATTTAGATCCAGAAATTTCAACTCATTTTATCTAATCTGCGAAAGCAAACTATTTACTAACTATCTGGCCATTGGTCTGTAACTCTGTGCTGGCCCAGACCCGGCCCAAGGCTCCTAGTTTCAACTGTTGAACTGACCCGCACCGTCTCCCTATACACGGAGCGCAGAAGCCGAAGTCCGAGAAGACATAGTCCTGAGCCAGACGCCTGCCCTCACCAAACAGGTATTTATCTTTCCATCTTCTCCTCCATTTTCTAATCGCTTAAGGTTTCGAAGGGGGGGTTTCTGTAATTATGAACTACAATTATTTACTGGTTTCTCTTTCATGTGACTGGCTAATGAGGTTTTTGCAAGTAGTTTGTTTTTTGTGTCTTTTCTGTGCGTAGATTTGAGTGTGATTGCGGAATTCAAGGGGAAATATTGTTCTTTTTGGGTACCGTTTGTTTCGGCGGAAGAATTGCCCCTTTATCACTTATGTTTGTTTCTCTTTTTTTCGCCTTTTAATTTTACTTTGTGGCTCCCCATGTGTGCTTCCTCTGCAAAATTTGCTTCTGGTTTATGTGTAAAAAAGTAACTGTGTAGGTAACGGACCGCATGTGATTAATACGAAGGTGATCCTGAACTGATGGGAATATAGAAACAATGTAGTACTACAGGTTTTTAATACTTCACTAAAATAAGGTTAGTGAAGTTTATATGTTTCGAAGATCACCTTGATGGTAATTGATCTTGATTTGCTAGAAAAAGAAAAATTAAAATTCTATGCAGTGATAGGGTTTGGGCATCCACAAATATGTGCCAAGTTGTAAGTAAATTGTAATATAAGCTTTAGGTTTAACATATTTACTTCCGTGTATTTACTCAGTTTTTATATCTGAAAGCAAGTGGAAACATCCCACACCATATTCCAAGATCCATGGTGTAGACACAGCCGTTGGATGCGCTCTGGGTATCGCTGAGCATGCTGCTTCTTGGGTTAATGATTTGTGGATTTTTGACTATATGGTTAGAGATGTTCATTTACTGTTTTTAACAATCCCCTCTTTACTGTAAGAAAATGACCAAGTTTTAAGAAGTTAACGCTTTGGTGCTTTGAGGACTGAGAGATCAGTGGATGAGCTTTAATTTTTCTTCATTAAAACCCTATTTCTTTGGGTGGTTACTCATATTTGTGGTACTAATCTCCAAAGTCAGGATTTCTTCTTTCTTTCTTTTTCTGATGTTTAGACACATCTATTGTGTTTTGTGCTTGGATAGCACTACTTTTTGAGATTGAATAAATTACATTGACTTATAAAAAAGAAGTGAATGCAAACCTTTCTATGATATCAACTATTGTCAGAAAAAGTTTTTCCCCCCCCCCCCCCCCCCCTCCTCATCTTTTCTAGGTTTTTCTTGTTTACATTATATTCAAGTTTTTCATTTTACTTATCAAAAAGATTTTTTATAGATTCATGATAAAATCCCAAGTTGTTGATTGCATTCCTTTAGTTCTTATTCATGTAAAGGAAATCTGCCAGCTATATGTTACAAATCATCATATGTCTGATCCAAATATAAATCAAGACACAAAACAACTCTTGCTCCATACATAGTTACAATAGAGCCTTAGGAAGAGTCTTAGGAATATCATTAATTGGCACAAACAAACCACCAGTTAGATGGAACTATGGCTATTATCTATGAAGCACAGCTACTCCAAGATCCCTGGATGCCAGTTTCCAACTCAGACACAAATCAGCTCAAACATAGTTTGTTTGTTCCACCACTGCTACAGCATCATCCACTTCGAGGTTCATACCACTGCATATACAGCAGAGAAGCCAGCGCCCAGCCCTTTAGTACCTACCTCCTCTTGTTACACCAGCAAACTGTCACTCTCTGGCTTTAATTCTTTTATTGTTGTTGTTGTTGTTGAATTTTGTTGAGTTGTTGAATTAGACAACCGCTGATAGATTTTATGATTGTTTAATTATATTATAAATATAATTTTATAGGGTATGAACGTGCTTATATATTATGTATTTTCGATCAAAATCACCTGTATGTGTGTTTTTAAACATTTTGTTGATTTTTATTTATTTCTTAATCCTAAATTAACATCAAATATAACTGAAATACAGATTACTGATTAAAAAATTGCCATACCATATCCTAATTTTTCAATATTTTCCATTGTCTAATATCTTACGCATGTTCTATATTGGCATCAGTGCTTCCTAGGGTCTAATTTTGTAATTTACCATCCTGTCGTATCAAGGAGACTTAACATAATACCCGATCCTGATATATCTGTCCTAAAATTTGGAAGCTTTGCAAGGGAAAGAAACTCGCATAAGACAAAAAGTAGCCTATGATAAATATGAAGTTGGGGAAAAGCGTCTAATATATCATAAAAGTACTAATACCATTAAACGGATTCCCCAATGCTAAAACTTCTAGCAAGGCAAAAGTTCTTTTTCCATAAATCAACAAAAACTATATATGTGTAACTTAGATTAGCAAACACTTTCTCTCTCCTAATTTAACCTAAGATAAAAGAGACTTTTTCTCTCTCCTAAACACTTTCTCTCCGTACACTTGAGACCTTTTCACGTTGTCAATGGTGCTTGTGGGTTGTTGACGAAGGATTTTCCGGTTTCTGAAGCATGACTACGAGTTGTTGTGTAGTTATTGAATCAAAGGTTTTTGAGGTGAGAAGAGATGGGGATAAGGTATGCATAACCGAGAAAGGATGGAAAGGAGTAAGATGTCTTTGGATAGGATTGGAGACTATCAGTTGGGTGGTTAACTCGTTGGAGGCTTGTATGAAGCATGGGAGTAAAGGTTTCTACTCGGCCCGACGGGAAGGAGACAGAGGACTCACTACTCAGCGATGCTCAAACACTCGCGGTGCATACATGGCTTTGGCGGCGTATGGTGGGGGAGGCCGCCGAAGTTTCGTACTTATTCCTGAAGGTAAGGATGGTATGGGATGGAGGAAGGTGGCGGCAGTGTTGAAGGATATGGCCAGAGGAAGTGGTCAGGGGAGAAACCCATTGAAAGCCTCGGCGGTAGCTATGCCGTCGAGGTCGTATAAGGAGGCTCTGGTGGATCCTCGAGTCGAGCAGCACAGAGTGACAGCAGACGTGCAAAAGGGATCACATCCCTGTTCGACAGTAGCTCGGTATGGCGATGGATATGATAGAAGGGTGGTCGGGTTTAAAGAAGAAACTATTCTGAAGGAGTTGAACGAAATGAAGATTTCGTTGGGGGAGTTAACTATTAAGGTAGTTGAGCTAATACGGTGCGTTGAAGATGGGATTATGGGCTCGGGCAGGCAGGTGGGCTTATGGGTTTCTACGGATGGGCCTATCGAGCAGGAGCAGGATGTGAGGAAGGCTGATGGCAACGGGCCAAAGCCCAAAATGAGACAGATCTGGCGGAAGAGAACACAGGCTGATGGGGGCCCGTCGTCGCGTGGGCCTGAGCCACCGCCGCCGGCGAAGCCTCGGTTGACCTCGATGAAGGCCGCGGAGGTGCCGATGGACAACCTGCCGGCGGATGTCGCCATATCTGAATACGAAGGAGGTGCCGATGGACAACCTATTTTCGAAGACCCGATAGCTGCACAGAACATGACGACGGAGATCATCGGTGCACAGACAACAGCGCCGAGGCCAGTGGAGATAGATGTGACCAGTTTCAGGGTTGGGAACTATCCCTTGGAAGTAGGGAAAGTTTTAGGAAATGTCGATGACGCAACCCCGGTTACTATTGTCGAGCCAAAGCTTTCGAACCAAACACAGATAGTTCCGATTTCTGTAAAGGAACCTATGGGGGGGTCAAATGTGGAGGTTGTGGTGCCGGGAGTGGAGGAAGTAGATGATGAGGATTCTGTGATGGGGAAGGAGATGGATACCAGGTTGTTGAGTCTATCTATGGAGACTGAGGGCAGTGAGGAGGAGTTGGGTACTCCATCACCCTTACGAATGATTCCTCCCCAGATTGCACCTCGTGCATCACATTGGGTATTAAAGAAAGTAGAGGAGCTCCAAGACTAGGTGGGAATTTCTTGTGAAGGTTATGAAGACCAATTCATGGCCCTCTTAGTTGTCATGGAAGCTAATCGATCCACGGCAATGAAGTCTGCTATGAGAAAGGAGAGAGAATTGAGACGTTTGCAATGCTTCATTAAATACGATAATAAGGAGGGCACTTCGGGAGAGAGATAGAACAAAAGGGAGGGATGTTACTTTTGTCAATGAAGCCTAAAATACTATCATGGAATGTGAGAGGGATCAATGATGTGAATAAACGTCTACGTATTAGATCTCTTCTCCGTAATTGGAAAGTCGACATCGTTTGTCTTCAAGAGACTAAATTGGCATTTATTTCTCTTCATATCATTAGGAGTTTGTGGGGTTGTTTGCATGTGGGGTGGCATTACCTTCCGTCCATCGGAGCATCTGGGGGAATACTAGTTATGTGGGATAAAAGAGTAGTGGAAAAAATGGAAGATTTCCTTGGGGATTATGTGGTGGCATGCTCGTTTATGGATGTCACGGATGGATATCAGTGGGCTTTCGCAGGTGTTTATGGGCCTAATCTGGACCGGTCTCGAAGGTTACTATGGGATGAGTTGGCCGGTATACACAGCATTTGGGACGTACCTTGGTGTATTGGAGGTGACTTCAATGTCACTCGGTTCCCGAGTGAGAGATCGGGTGATTCGGGTTTCAACTCACCCATGGTAGATTTTTCTAACTTCATTTCTGAATTGAACTTTCAGGATATTCCTCTAGCAGGTGGTTCCTTCACTTGGTCTAGTAACCGAGATGTCCCATCGTGGTCAAGGATAGACAGATTCTTAGTTTCACCTGAATAGGAGATTCACTTTCCGGATCTCATTCAGAAGAGACTACCCAGGTTATGTTCATATCACTTTCCCATTCTTTTGAACTGTGGGGGCATTAGTAGAGGCCCAGGGTACTTTAAATTTGAGAACATGTGGCTAAAGTCAGAGGGATTTATGGACAGAGTGCGACAATGGTGGTCCTCATATCATTTTCATGGTAATGCTAGCTATACGATAGCTTGTAAATTAAAGTCATTGAAAAAGGACTTGAAGGAATGGAATAATCAAGTCTTTGATAATGTGGAAAACCAGAAAAATATTCTTATGGAGGAGCTCAACGATTTGGAGGGTGTGGAAGAGGTGAGGCTACTTTCTGAAACTGAGCGGGCTCGCAAATCCCAAGTGTTCGCGGACATTGAACGGTTGTCTCTTTTAGAAGAAATATCGTGGCGCCAGAAATCGCGAGCAGTATGGTTGAAGGAAGGGGATAGATGCACTAAGTTTTTTCATCAAGTGGCCAACTCACATAGGCGGAACAACGCTATCGATACTTTGATGATAGAGGGGGTGGTCTCTTCGAACCATACCGAGATTTCGGATCACATTGTCAATTACTATGATAAGTTGTTTTCGGAACAATTCGAATGGAGGCCGAGACTTGATGGGATGGTTTTTGACATTCTTGACCAGCAGGTAGCGGAGCGACTTGAAAGGCCTTTTGAGGAGGCAGAGGTCAGGTCAGTGGTCAAGGGTATGGCGGGTGATAAAGCTCCAGGCCCAGATGGTTTCTCCATGGCTTTTTTTCAGACTTGTTGGGAGGTGCTTAAAGATGATATCATGGAGGTCTTCCATGAATTTCATGGAAGTGGGCGGTTCGAGAAAAGCCTCAATGCAACTTTTCTAGCACTCATCCCCAAAAAACCTGGTGTTGTAGCAGTGGAAGATTTTCGCCCCATTAGTTTGGTGGGTGGTCTTTACAAAATCATATCCAAAGTTTTGGCGAATAGATTAAGCAAGGTGATGGAAAGCTTGATTTCGAAACCTCAAAATGCATTTGTTCAAGGTAGGCAAATCCTTGACTCGATACTTATAGCCAACGAATGTCTGGAGAGTCATATTAAATTGGGAGAGCCTGGACTCTTATGTAAGCTAGACATGGAGAAAGCTTACGACCACGTCAATTGGAGTTTCTTAATGTATATGTTGGAGAGATGTGGCTTTGGTTCTAAATGGTGTTCTTGGATTTTTCATTGTATCTCTACGGCCGGTTTTTCTATTTTGGTGAACGGTACGTCAAAAGGTTTCTTCAAGAGTTCCCGAGGTTTGCGACAAGGAGACCCCCTTTCTCCTCTTCTATTTGTTTTTGTGATGGAAGCTTTTAGCAAGATGATTTCAGGGGCAGTAGAAGGAGGTTTCATATCAGGATTCTTAGTGGGAGAGGCAAGTTCAGGTTCGCTTAACATTTCTCATCTTTTGTTTGCTGATGATACACTAATCTTTTGTGAGGCCAGACATGAACAAATTCGGGCTTTGAGGGCTCTTCTATTATGCTTTGAAGCTGTGTCAGGGTTGAAGGTAAATTTGGCTAAATCAGAGGTTGTGCCAGTCGGACATGTACCTGATGTGGAGAGTCTGGCGTCCATCATGGAATGCAAGATCTCTCAGTTGCCCATGAAGTATCTCGGCCTTCCTTTGGGCGCGACGTTCAAATCGAAATCCATATGGGATGATGTATTAGAAAAAATGGAGAGAAAACTAGCTGGTTGGAAGCGGATGTACTTATCCAAAGGGGGCCGGGTAACACTCATAAAAAGCACTCTCTCTAACTTACCAACTTATTTTCTCTCATTATTTCCACTTCCCGCTAAGGTGGCCCAACGCATGGAGAAAATTCAACGTGATTTCCTTTGGGGAGGACTCAAGGATGAGTCTAAAATCCACCTGGTGAAATGGGCCAAAATATGCTCCCCTATCAAAGAAGGAGGCTTGGGTCTACGTAATTTGAGATCATTCAACCAAGCTTTGCTAGGCAAGTGGTTATGGAGATATCACCAAGAACGGGAGGCCTTGTGGCGAAACGTCATTGCTGTGAAGCATGGAGATTCATGGGGAGGGTGGTGTTCTCATAAGGTGAGTGGTCCTCACGGAGTTGGGCTGTGGAAACATATCAGAAGCGGGTGGGATAAATACGCAGCACATACTAGCTTCAAAGTTGGCAACGGAGTTAAGGTAAGATTTTGGCATGACTTATGGTGTGGTGACCGGGCACTCAAGGATGTTTATCCACAAGTTTATAGCTTAGCAAGAAGGAAAGAAGCAGCTATAGCGGATTTAGTTATTTTGTCCAATGGTTTTTCCCAATGGAACCTCTCTTTCCATAGAGATGCACAAGATTGGGAGATGGATGATTTCTCGGCCTTTTTTGACCTTGTGTACTCCACTCGTGTGACGGGGGAAGGTGAAGACAAGATATATTGG
This sequence comes from Pterocarya stenoptera, assembly GCA_003123785.1. Lineage (NCBI taxonomy): Eukaryota > Viridiplantae > Streptophyta > Magnoliopsida > Fagales > Juglandaceae > Pterocarya > Pterocarya stenoptera. The sequence goes on along the minus strand of QEOT01122126.1, from coordinate 5,221 downwards.
CGTCCCTCTAAGAAGGGAGTTTTTACAGCCCGCTCTTTTTATTATTCTTTGAACATGCACAATTCTGTCACATTCCCTTGGAAGAGTATCTGGAAGACAAAAGCACCTCTAAAGGCTGCTTTTTTTGTATGGACAGCTTCCTTGGGAAAGATTCTTACAATAGATAACCTCAGGAAACGTGGTATTATAGCTATGAATTGGTGTTACATGTGCAAGAAGAGTGGTGAGTCTGCTAACCATCTACTACTACATTGTGAGGTTGCCAGAACCTTGTGGACTGAAGTCTTAGCACGGGTGGGATTAGTGTGGGTGATGCCGGAAAGTGTAAGTGATTTTTTAGCCTCTTGGAGAGGTTTTAGGGGTAACCCTCAAATAGCAGCCGTATGGAAGATGTTGCCTATCTGTCTTTGGTGGTGCATTTGGAGGGAGCGGAACGCAAGATGTTTTGAAGATCAAGAGAGATCAATGGAAGAACTTAGATTTTTATTTTTCAATACTCTACTCCATTGGTCAATTGTAATTGATTTTCATGGCATGACCTTTCATGATTTCCTTGTATCTCTAAACTAGACATGCTCATGTATATGTCCTATATACCTGGGCCCTTTTGTATAACTGTTGATCTATAAAAATTTGATTCCGATAAAAAAAAAAGATTAGCAAACAAGGCCAAAAATAAATAATTAAGTACAGAACCAGATACCGTATCGTGATTCAAATCAAGAATTATGCAGATCAAGAAAAGCTTGTGTCGAGTTACTGCAACGGAAAACCAACAAGAAATTGAAACTTTTTTTGCAATTATCTCAGTTGATTGCTTCTATTTTTGGAGAAAGGATCAGAATCTAGAACATAAAATCAAGTAGTTCAATTCTCTCAACCATCAAATAAAACCCCAAAAACTTTGGAACTCCAAGTTCCATGAAAATAAGACATCTTGTAATCATCCTCAATAAAAATTATGCGAGCAACGAATCGTGCTTAAACCTTAAACCAGCACAACTATAAGGCTTCAACTACTGGGATTAATGGACCCGTAATAAAAAATAAATAAAAAACCAAGACAACCATAACATCAAAAAACAAGAACAGCTTTTTGGAATTCAAGAAACGTACGGAATCGAAGTGTGACATATCGGCAGAGATCGAAGAAGAAGAAGCAGAGGAGGTGTAACAAGGCTACCGGCGGTGACAGCTTGGGCAGGGAGAACAAGTGGCGGCGGCGGCAAGAAGTTTCTAACAGAACCCTAGTTCTTCACGCGTGGGGGTATACGGGATTTAGCATTGGCATCATCAAAAGCTTAGCCAAATGTAAAATATAATGAATTTCAGCGAATGAGAGTTGCATTGGATTACCCAAAGAGATAAATGTGAAATTTTTAATTACAGTAAATATATGTATTTTTTCAAATTTGAAGAGTTACTATTCACTTATCAAATCTATTTTTTATTCATTTTTAATCTTCAAAAGTCTTTTCTATTCAGATTGCCTTGTTTGTTTTCAGAAATGAGATGAGATAAGATAAGATAAGATTAAAATTGAAAAGTTGAATAAAATATTGTTAGAATATATTTTTTAATATTATATTTATTTTAGAATTTAAAAAAATTGAATTGTTTATTTTATTTTATATGAAGATTTAAGAAAGTTGTAATGATGGGGTGAGAGATTTTCAAAGTTTTGGGTTTTGACCTTGAAAACAAACAAGGCCAATCTCCAACCATCTTGTAACAATAATGTAAAAATCAAATTAAATTATTAATTAACATATGATTAGTGTGATTATAAAATATGAAAAAAATAAAAATATTATTATTAAAAAAATAATATTATATTATTATTTTGATGAATTCAATAGCTAATTTAATGTGGAGTTAAGGATAATGATGTTTTAGATATATGAAAAATATGTACTTTTCATCAAAATTTGAAGATGAATTTGATGAATCTAATGCTAGTACTCTTAGGGAGTTTGAGACCTTGAAGTTACTGAAGTGAATCTGGGTATCTGAAGGGTGTTGACCGAATGGGAGACTAGGCTCAATCATGGGCTTAAGGGAAATGTCTTGGGTTGTTTTATTTGAGTTGTTATTGGGTTTATCTATTTTATTTCTGTTGATGTTATTTCGGTTACTGGGTTTGTCCAGAACATCTAGTACAGGCCCATGGCCTTGTTTTACATTTGGTAGGATTCTTGCGTATTAAAGACGTCGAAATGTTCTCTTTGTTTTTTATGCAAAAACCTGAATGAAAGTTTAACTTTTTTTCTCTATCATTTTCTTCTCAACCTAGTCTGAAAAAGCATACCACAGTGAAGCTTTTCCTAGTGTGTGTTTATCAAGTGTGTTACAAGTGGTATCAAGAGACATCGTTACCTATGCATTTTATAAATCTATGTATGGGGTGAATGCCTTGAAAACATCCTCAGAAAATCAGTATCAAGATCTTAAAAAGTCCACAGATTCAAGAATGTCTCATTTAGATATAGAGATGGCAACACTAAAGAGGCAAAATGAAGCCATTGTGCAGCAACTAGCTATCCTTACAATTGAGATTAAAAAGAGAAATCACAGTCCAAATTCTGGAGTGTCTTTTTTGGGTGGGCAGGTTGGAAATGACCAGGAGCCACTGCAACTACAACAACAACAGTTTCAGCAACAACACTTCCATCAACAGTAGTAGTTCCATAAAAAACAGCAAGGAGAGATCTTGGCACGCACAGTAAGGTTGGACTTCCCTGTATTTAATGGTGAAAACCCTGCAGGTTGGATATATAAAGTTAATCAATTCTTTCTTTTTCATAATACTACCCCACAAAGTCGAATGAAACTTGCATCCTTTCACTTAGAGGAAAAGATACTGATTTGGTTTTAAGATCTAGAACAAAGTGTTCAGATCTAGGAATGAAAAATATTCACTAGAGCACTTCTAGTGTGATTCGGGCCTAATGGCTATGATGACCCCATGGAGGCCCTCATTAGGTTAAAACAGACCAACACTGTGAAAGATTACCAAGTAAATTTTGAAACCTTGTCAAATAGGTTAACAGGGATTTCAGATGCTTGCAGGTTAAGTTGTTTTTTTAAACGGGTTAAAGGATGAGATAAGATTACCAGTGAGAATGTTCAGCCTCACTAATTTAATCACTGCATATAGTCTACCCAAGATCCAAGAAGAGAATATCAGTTTTTCCAAAAGAAATTCCAGATCCAGTTTACATTACTCCCATAACTCAGGTATTTTAAAAAACCCCAACCATCATTTTAGCCACCAAACAGAAAAGCATGCCTTAACCATTCATAAAATCAGCCAAAATCAAATGAATGAAAGAAGAGATAAGGGGTTATGTTACCATTGTGATACCAAATGGGTTCCCAGTCATTGGTGCCAAAACCCCAAATTGTTTTTGCTTGAGGAAGTTTTGCATGACGACGAAAGTAGTGGGTGATTGATGAAGTTGAATGTGATAAAGAAGAAGAAGTTCCAGTAATACTAGACACTTGCCAAACCCAAATCCAAAATAATCCAAAAATTTTCCTCCATGCCATAACGGGATCCTTTAACCCGAAAATAATGAGAGTGAAGGGGCGGATTGGGAACCAATGGATCACCGTTTTGATTGATACGGGATCTACACACAACTTCTTAGATCCAGCCATATTAAGCAAGACTAACATACCCTTAGATGACAAGGAGAATGTTAAAGTGAAGGTGGCGAATGGTGAGCTGGTCCCTAGTGCGGGAAAATGCAGTGAGGTGAAAGTCCTTATTCAAGGCACTACCTTTATTATGGAAGTTAATGTGATTGTATTGGCTAGATGTGATATGGTGTTGGAAATTAAATGGCTGCGCAAGTTGGGAAAAATTTTGTGGGATTTTGATAAATTGTCAATGCAGTTTGGCTATAAGGGTAAAAAAATAAATATGCAAGGGTTAACAGTAGCCAAGATGATTGATGAATGGTCTCTAAACAATCTAAACAAATTTGAGACAAAAGGGGTTATTTTGCAACTCATAGAAGGAAAAGTTTCCATGGATCCGCATGCTGTAACTGAGATTCCAACAACTATTATGAAGCTATGGGACAGTTTGGTATGTGTTTTCAGAATCCAAAGGACTTCCACCTCCTCGAACTCATGACCACTCCATAAATCTCGTACCCAACACTAAACTCATTTCTATTCGACCTTATTGTTACCCTTATTACCAAAAAGACGAAATTGAGAAAATAGTGCAGGAGTTGTTGGCTACAGGGGTGATTCAACCTAGTCAAAGTCCCTACTCTTCTCCCGTGTTGTTGGTAAGAAAAGCGGATGGGACATGACGGCTGTGTGTTGACTATAGGGGCTGAACAGTGTGACCATCAAAGATAAACTTCCTATTCCCATGGTTGAAGAGCTAATGGATTAACTGCATGGGTTAACCATATTCTCTAAGCTGGATTTGAGGTCCGGTTATCATCAAATACGGGTTAAGCCGAATGACATACCTAAAACTACATTTAGAACTCATGAGGGACACTATGAGTTCCTAGTGATGCCATTTGGACTCACTAATGCTCCTCAACTTTCCAAATCTTATAAACGAGGTATTTCGACCATTTCTAAGGAAGTTTATAGTTGTATTTTTTGATGAGATTTTGGTATACATCAAGACAGAATGGGAGCATGCATAACATTTATTGGTCACCCTAGAGACACTAAGGAAGTAAAAATTATTCGCAAAACGATCCAAGTGCCGATTTGGGTGTGAAGATGTGGCTTACCTAGGCCATCTAATTTAGGCAAGGGGGGTACAAGCAGATCCGAAAAAGCTGAATGTTATGGTGGAGTGGACCCTACCTAAGTCCCTTAAGGTCTTGAGAGGATTTTTGGAGTTGACAAGTTAGTACCGCAGATTTATAAGAGGGTATGGTGAGATTGCAGCGCCACTTACCCGGTTGCTAAAGAAAAAGGGTTTTTATTGGAATGAAGAGGAAAATATGGCATTTTAAAAGCTGAAAAGGGTTGTAACTCAGCCACCAATTTTGACCCGAATTTTTCCTTACCATTTATAATTGAGTGTGATGCCTCTGAGATAGCTATAGAGGCAGTGTTGATGCAACGGGGGAGACCTATAGCATTTTTCAGCAAGGCCCTCAAAGGAAAATTTCTCTCACTGTCTACTTATGAGAATGAGTTATTTGCTTTGGTTTCAACAGTGTTAAAGTTGATGCCTTAC
>QEOT01122125.1:0-19089 GCA_003123785.1 Pterocarya stenoptera | reverse complement strand
AAAAACATTTAAGCCTAATGATCAAGTGTTCTTATATGATTCTAGACTCCGTAAGTACCCAGGAAAACTTCGGTCTAGGTGGACCGACCCTTTTGTAGTGAAGAATGCTTTTGCAAATGGGACGGTAGAAATAGAGAATCCTAAGGATGGTCGGATCTTTAAAGTAAATGGTCAACGCCTTAAAGTATTAATTGATAGGCAAGTTCCAGAAGTGGAAGACATTCCACTTGTGGATCCGGTCTATCAACCTTGACCACACCAAATAGGTATGTTTTTTTCTTTATTTGTTTGGTTGTTTTGTTTTATTTTTGTTTTCTCTTATTTTCTTTCTTTTCCTTTATGTTTGTTGTTGTTTTCTTTGTTTTTGTTTGCATGTTAGTTTCATTTTGTCATTTCAAGTTACCATCTTTGGTGCTTAGCGAGCTACTCACATCACTCATCAGGTGTATTCTACCCTTTTTAGTTACTCCCAATTCAAATTTGATTCTTAAACATTAAGGACAATGTTTCATTTAAGTTGGGGGGTGGTGGTGCAAATTCAAGTATTTAAAATGCTTGTTGGAACTCTGTGGCATATTTTCATGTGTAATTTTTTTTTAATTTGCATCACACGTGCATCATTTTCACATGTGTACTCATTCTCATTCATAGTCGTCTTCGTGAATTCACCAAACCCACCATAATCATTTTTTGCTGAAGCATTCACAGAACCCCTAATGCACTCATCCAAGCTTTGTGGTAAGATGGTGGTTTGACATATGTAACTAGAGAACTCTTTTGCTTAAGTATTCATGTGAGTTTTGGAGATGATTGAGAGCCTTCAAATGCAGTAATTGTGATAAGCGGTCATTGATCTGTTGAATTGGACACTTCTTTTGAGAATATCATTACATGGTTTGTGGTAAGATGGTGGATATACTTGGGATATGATGAAGGTCAACCTAGAATTAACGTTTGAGCCTTTCAAGCTAACACTTTCCATCATAGACCCCTAGTAGCCAACTTTGAGCCAATAAATACATGTAGCTTTTTCTTTTCATATGCCCACATTATCCATAACTCTCCACATTAGAGTATAACTGATACACTGATTTTTCCTATCCTTGTTACGTCCAAGTATGTACTAGATGTGGAATTCTTTTTCTTTTCTTTTTGCACGAAATAAACAAAAGGGAGAGAGAGAAAAGGAAAGAACATGAGTTACAAGGTGTTCAAGTGAGTGAGCTTCAAATGCAAAAATACCAAGGCTAGGTAATACCAGAGTGACATAATTGTTCACCAAATTATAAAAAAAAAATGAAAAAAAGGAACAAAAAAAATGAAAAGAAAAAAGATGCATTATTCAAAGATTTGAAAGGTTGAAGAGTGCATCAAGTGAGAAATGTGGTTTATTGAGAGGTTTAATAAGATTCCCTTTGTATGTACTTGGAAGTTTTTGAATCATTTTCATCATTTTCTTGTCATATAACCTAACTTAAGCCACATTACAACCATCTGTTTTGACCATTCTGATCCCAAGTAAGCCTGTGGAAAGAAAGAATGGTTGAGTTTTCATTTGTTAGTGTTCCTTTTATAAGATCAATGCTTGCTTGTTGCTTGTTCATAATTACCAAAATCTCCCTGTGATTGTGTGTACATCCCTTGTCAACTCCATATAGAGAACCCTTACATGAAACATTCTTATACCCGTGAGTTATGGAGTTGAACATTTTGCTTAAGACGTTCTTGATGTTGCATGTGTCAAGGCTAGTGGTAAGATGGCTATGTCTTGAAGAAAACACACACACACTCTGTGAATTGCTATAAGTGGATCGATCTTGATGGGTTATTGGATTCCTTAGTTTGTTTTGATATGTGAATCTAGAAAATGTGAATTGATGGACTATTTTAATATTTTCTATAGTCTCTTTTCTCTCTTTTGCATAGAAATTGCTAGGGACTAGCAATAAGCATGTTGGGGGGTGCGATGAGTGTACGAAAGTGCACTCTAAATATCCTATTATTGGACTAGATTGCTAAAATATGAATAGAAATTATAAAATTAATATGTATTCTTGAATTGAGTTTCTATTTTCTTTGAGATACTCCTAAGCAGATTTTTATGTTTAATTTTAGGGACTAGAAAAGAGTAAGTCAAAAGCCAGTCAAATTCAAAGAACTTTCAAGTGGGCAAGACATTGGAACAATCTAAGAATTTTTAATGAGTGTAGGACTCTTCAAATAAGGATAATGATGGGGTTTGAGGGTAATTCAGATCAAGAGAAAAAGTCAGAGTCCAAAACGTTCTAGGAGACAGTCTGGATATAGTTTAGTATTGTGATCTTAACTTTTGACTCACATATCGGATGGAGACGATTCTAGATGCGTTGGAAAGCCATATTAAAGGGCTACAAATTTATCTTGAATACATGGCTGCCAACATAAGTCCTAAAATTTAGGCGATTTTCTTATGAAGGAATCATGAAGACATTAGGGTTTCTTTCCTACCCTATATAAGCATATCATTAGCACGAAATTAGAGAGACCCGGGCTGGAAAGAGGAAGAGAGGAAATTAATTACCATGGCCGCCGTTTGCTTTACTTTTCTTTTGAGATTTTTGTTATCCATTATATTTATGGGTAACTAAATTCTCAAGTAAAGCTAGTGATGAACTTGCACGTTAGATGGTATTTTTAATTTATGTATTTGGTTTTCAATTACTAAAACTCTTTTGCTTTATCACTCTCAATTTATTGTTGATGTTTTCTTCTCCGAATAATCATAGAATTTATTCTGTTTATAGATTCAATCATGCTTTTCTATTGAATGGATTAGTTCTTTGATTATGTTTGGATCAATTATTTATCTATATTGATTTAATTCTTTGCTGCAATATCACTCCCTGAGTATACTGTCGTCGTTAGATTTTCTCAATAGTGATAATAATTTTCATATTTTAAAAGTAGTGAATGATTTTTCAAAGGGTTACATTTGATTTAATTTTGGTTTATAAATCTATACCTTCCGATTGGAAATTTTAAAAATTGAGTTCCCAATTGAGTTATTCAATGAATTAAGAATAATTAAAATACTGGATTTGTGTAAGGGATTCCCGATGCTCTACTGTTCGTCAAATTTGAATACTTTTTTCGTTAGTCACTTTGCTTCACTTTAATTTGCATTTAAAATTAATCTTTGTTCTCCATTAATCATTTAATATTTTTCTTTAGTTTTTTTGTTTCTTCTGCTATTATTTTAATTTGTTTCTCTGTGGAATCAACACCCCAAAGCTGTGCTACAACTACCGCATTATTTTTTGGGCGTAATCATGACACAACTGAAAATTTCAATCAAGCCTCCACCACTCACAACACTTGCCTTTCAACCAAACCAAACCCCTCACCCCTCTAGTATTCTTGAGAGCAAAACACTCATAGTGTGAGAAAAAGGTTGGAGCCAAGTAGTTTGAGTGAGGTTCTTGAAGTGAGTTGAGCTTTGAGAGCTCAAGGGTCACGATTTATGTAAGTAATCTTGCCTTATCTCTTGTTGGGTGTTAGATTGACATGTTAGGCTTTGAATTATGGCATGAGAATCAGGATTTGATTGAGTTACATAAGATTTTACTTGAAGAGATGCATTTCGGTTCAGATTTGAAGTCTTGCTTGAATAAATTGTTTTGGGATGACATTTTGGCCATGACAAGTCTTGATATGATCTTATATCTTTTACTAATTTCTTGGAAGATTTATTGAAGCTTTAGATTTGAGGAAAATAGCATGTCATGATGCGTTTATAAATCAATATCTTCTGTTGATCATCTAGCATGTTTTGGGCTACACTTTGTTGAAGTTAATCTAGTGAAATCTTGGCTAAGTTTCCAAACCATGAGTGTTTAACATCTAAAAATGCTTTGTTATCAAGATGAGAGTAAGAATGCATGATTCATTTAGGTTTGAAACCTTACATTGACAAATTGAAGCTAGAATCATCAGGCATGCACACGGTTTGAAGGTTTTATGATGGTTTTGTGTTATTCAATGCATAAGTGTTAGGATAAACTCGTGTGACATGAATCTAAGTTAGAAATATGTTTCCAAGATCCTATTTATGGTTTTCTACTTATGAAATTTGATCACTCATGCATCCCAAGCAGTTGTAGGCTTGAAATCACAAAAAGGCTTGCATATTGCATGTCAAGGGTTGGGTGAATTTGGCATTGTAGTTGATTGATTCTTGCAATTCTAAGGTCATATATGGATTTAGAACATGGAAAATATGATTGTTTGAACCCTTTTGATTATGAACATCTTCCTTAGTTTTACAATTCCTAACTTAGAATAACTTTTATTACAGCCGCACCATTTTCCTAAGTACTCGAAAAGTTTGTAAGTTAGTTTCTAACTTACTCTAAGATAATTTATTTATAATTCTTATATAAACGCACATTCATATTAAATTTTATTTTGAGCATGATACATCATTGAGCATTTAATTACTTGCTTACATGACATGTTAAATTTATCACTATTTTAGCATATTGCATATAAATGTCATTTTTACATGAAACTTACTACTTATGTACATGTCAAGAAATGCATTGTTCAAGCATAACATGAAAATAAATTTTGTCTCGATCCCAAAGGCTAGGATGGGGAATTATCCTAGTGGAACTCCTCTGTTTACTTTAGAGTGAGTAAAAATGGAGTGGTAACCGCTAGGATGGCAAAGAACCGTCAACGAGTTTTGAATGGATTCTTTTTTAAAGAATGTCGGAGCAAAGTAATTTATGGCACCTAATGCTAGTGGGTGCATATGTTATTATGTTATGTTATAATGATGATATGTTATGATAAAATATTACGATACCAATGCATTGGGTAACGAGTCTGCAGACAACATAGTTTCAACGTGATTTGTACTACGGTCACCGGCAAGTACTCACAGTGCATATAGGGGAGCTGTGATGATACCATACGTTATGTTATGTTAATTATGGCTTTAGTAACAATGAAATATTAAGTTTTTGAAAAGATGAAGTGAAAAATGTTCACTGTAAGAAAATGTGCATCAAAAATTTTTGGAAAATGTTGAGGAATTTTGATGGGAGACAAATATAGATTTTTCTACATATCTAGCATGCATCTCATGTTTATCATTTATCATGCATATCTTATCTATGTGCAAGTTGTTTGTTTAACTTACTGAGATTTTAAGTAATCGTACTGTGGTAGTCCCATTACCATTCCCCTCGGAATGATAGAAGTTGTATCAGGAATGGCATGCAACAAGCAGGATGAACCATTGGCTTCAGATTGTTGAGGATGAGCCTAATCCTGAGAAGAAGCTGGATTTGATCCTAGTGTTTATAGCGATGGCTCTGTACACCATAGAGCGGATGCGAGATCTGATCTGACAATGTAGTATCTGTATTAAGGAGACTCTTTCTCCCACTTTATGTCTGAACTTACGTGGACCCCTTAAGTGAGGCAGTATCTATTTATGGTTAATTAATCATTTGGGATGTCTAGTTCATTCTGGCATAAATTTTTTTCAATCACCCTTATTCCACTGTGATTATTGCATACTACTAGTTGCATACTAGGTTGTATTGAATATTAATTGTCATGAATGGGGGTATGTTATCATGTGTTGCCGGTCCCAACGCTCCAAAACTCAGTTACATCCTAAGTGTTGACTTGGGGGCATCACAAAGGGCTACCGTACCAGCTAGAGTTTTTGCACTTACTCCAGGAAATGCTGAAACATCTAATAATGTGGTTACAAGTACCCTTATATTCTTTTCCCGTTATGCTACCATCTTGTTTGATTCAGGTGCCACACACTCTTTTATATCATGTACCTCTTCTTGTTTGGATGTGAGAGCACCAGAGAGTCTTGATTGTTCACTATCTATTGCTGCACCCACCGGTGAACACATAGTTTACAACACTATACTTAGGAATTCCCCCCATGGAAATTCATGGGAGGCATGTCCCAACAGACTTGGTGATATTTGAGATGTTGGGGTTCGATGTAATCTTGGGGTTGGACTGGTTATCTCGAAACCATGCCTGTGTAGACTGCTTTAAAAAAGAAGTGGTTTTCAAACCCCCGAGCAAAGAGAACTTCAATTTTTGCTCAAAACGAGGGAACACCTTACCTCGGTTGATCTTCTCCTTGCAGGCGAACAAACTACTAAGACAAGGATGTTTAGGGTTCCTAGCTAGTTTTGTAGCACCACCTACAGAGGGACCTAAAACTGAAGATATTTCCATTGTCATAGAATTTCAGGACGTGTTCCCAGAGGAGGATTGCCTCCAGTCAAGAGACCAACTTCTCGATTGGCCTTTTGCCAGGGACTACACCTATATCGAAGGCACCGTATCGTATGGCCCAAGTATAGCTGAAAGAGCTTAAGGAGCAATTGCAGGAGCTTTTGGATAAGGGTTTTATTCACCCTAGTGTGTCACCATGGGGGGCACCAGTTCCTTTCGTGAAAAAAAAGGGATGGTTCAATGCAATTTTGTATTGATTATCGAGAAATGAACCGGGTGACAATGAAGAACAAGTATCCACTACCAAGAATCTACAATTTGTTTGATCAGTTACAGGGAGCCCAAGTGTTCTCCAAGATTGATCTGCATTCTGGTTACCATCAAGCTTAGATCAAGTTTGAAGATATTTCAAAGACGACATTCATAACACGATACCGAAATTATGAGTTTCATGTCATGCATTTGTTTTGACAAATGCCCTGACAGCTTTCATGGACACGATGAATAGAGTTTTCAGGGTGTATATCGACCAGTTTTTTGTTGTTTTCATCAACGATATCCTTATTTACTCCAAAAGCTAAGTTGAACATGAGGAGCATTTGAGGACTGTGCTACAGAATTTGAGAGAACAGCAGTTGTTCAAGAAATTCAAAAAGTGTGATTTTTGGTTGCAAGAGATATTACCTTTTGGGGCATGTTGAGTTGAAGCAGTTGTGAAATGGGCCAAGCCAACCAATGTAAATGAAGTAAGAAGCTTCTTAGGTCTTGAGGGGTACCACAAGAGGTTTGTTAAGGATTCTCAAGCATTGCAACCCCAATGACTAATCTAATGAGTAGAAATTTCTGTAGACTGAAGAATGTGAAAGGAGTTTCCAATAGCTGAAAAAGAGATTAGTGACAGCACCAGAGCTCATTGTTCCCTTAGGCAATACGGGCTTTTTTATTTACAATGATGCTTCTCTGAAGGAATTGGGTTGTGTTTTGATGCAACATGGAAAGATTATTGCTTATGCTTTTCGGCAACTCAAGAGTACAAGCAGGATTATATGACATATGATTTAGAGCTTACAACAATTGTCTTTGCATTGAAATTGTGGAGCCACTATCTCTATTGGGAAAAGTGTGAGATCTGTATAGACCATAAAAACCTGAAGTATTTCTTTACATAGAAAGAGTTGAAAACGAGGCAGCGGAGATGGTTAGAACTTTTGAAAGATTATGACTAACTACCATCTGGGTAAGGCTAATGTAGTGGTAGATGTTCTTAGCCGAAAATCGTCCTCTGGTACCCTTGCTACTATGTACACCCCATAGAGACATATTTTATTCGATGTGGAGCGATCAGAGATTGAGATGATTACGGATGCATAGGCCTGATTGAGTAGCTTGACTTTGGGTTTGTCGTTGATGGACCGGATCAAGGTTGCCCAAACCAGTGATCCAAATCTATTGAAGATCAAGGGGGAGGTACAAGAAGGCAAAAGGCCCGAATTTGCAGTATCTGATAATGGCACTCTAAGGTTCAAGGGAAGAATATGTGATCCAAAAGTTAAGGAGATTAGAGAAGTGATCTTAAGAGAGGCTCACCGCTCACTCTATACTATTCACCTAGGTAGCACCAAGATATACCGAGATTTGAAGCAACAGTTATGGTGGAGCGGTATGCAGCGCAAGATAGCCAGTGATGTGTGTAAGATAGTGCACTCTAAATACCGTATTATTATACTAGAATGCTAAAATGTGAATAGAAATCATAAGACTTAATTTGTATTCTTGAACTTAGGTTTTATTTATCTTGAGATATTCCTAAGCACATTTTTTTATGTTTAATTTCAAAGTCCATAAAAGAGGAGGCTAAAGCCCATTAAAAGAAAGATGCAAGCCCATTATGTTTATTCTCTTCTGTTGTGTGCCTTCAACAACTTCAGGGTTCAGGACTCATATTTCATTAATTTGAAGAATGAGCTGGAACTACTACTCAAATGATGCACATTTCATATTCAAAAGGGAGTTGAATGGGCTCCAAAATGTGAGGGTCCAAGATTTGTTGAACAAATCTGATTTCTAGTGGAAATTTAAAAGGAAAAGAATCACTTGGCAATTGCTTAATTGACTCGATCAAGATGAGGATAGTTTTCGGTAGGAGAGAAGATAAGATTTGGCTGATTTGTGAAATTTAAGGAATTTGGCTGATCTGCAAAACTCAAAGGAATTTTTGAATTGGGATAATTCCCAATTGTTTCAATGAGCAGGACTTTCCAACGTGTAGAGGACTTTTCAATGATAGCGATATTTAAGAGGGGGGTTGTGGGAGGACAATACGGTACAATTTGGGGAAGACTAAAACAAAGGACTATATTTTGGTGCTCCCATGGAGAACTAAAGTTTAGGTAAAGCGTAGGGTAGAAATTGAATGGTGAAAATGCTTTGATTATGTTTCAATTTACAGATTAAGCTTTCTTGTTTCAGATTCTTGGATTGAATTCTCTATTTGATTTGGATACATTAAGTTTGAGACAATTATATTAAATCTTCCTATGGTTTGACTTGGTTGAGCTATAGGATTATGAATATAGGATTGTGACTTAAACAGGCTGTTTTTCATGTCATTGATGTGATCTTTTGCTACATTATTATTTTTGAACATAGTATCAACATTAGATCTGATATTCATTTTTATACATGAAAACTGTGGTTTGCAAAAGGGAGAATAGATTATAGAATTAAATTTGAGAAATTAGATGAGTATATTGTCATATCTTTCAATTAAGAATTTGGTGTTATAATTCCTAATCGTGTGTATAATTTGGATTAGAAAATCAAAGTATTGGATCCGGTTGATATAAGCCCAAAGCTTTACTTGCATTTTTATCTGTCCTAATCTCATTTTACTTACATGTGTTTTAAGTAGATTTCAAAAGACTTTTTAGATTCCTGTCATCTTGCCATTGATCTTTTCCCTAAAGTTTGCATTCTTAAAGTGTTTCTTTCGTCTCCCTGCAGATCGACACCCTGAACTATACTATAACACCGTGTAGTAGTTTGGGCGTAATCAAATTTTGGCGTTGTTGCCCAGGAGTACGGTGCAAGAATCAATACAAGGCATAATTTACTTCAATAGCTTGTAAAGGCGGTAACTTCATTCCCTCTTTTAGCTTGCTGCATTATTTTTATTTTTTTTTTCTTTTCATAGTATTTTTTTAGTTTTTAGTATTTTTTTTACCTTGCATGCATAGATATAAAGACGCCTTGGGTAGGTTTCCTTGTAGGCCTAGAGTTAGAATCATTTTTTTTTTTAATTCGATGATACAGCTACTTCCCACCTTTCACGGTTTAGAGAATGAAAATCCTTATGTGCACATCAGGGAGTTTGAGGAAGTCGTTAGCACAAGACTTCATACTACTAAAGAGCTGGTTGTACTCACCGAGATCACGATCAATAGGATCATGAGATGACACAACCCTTCTTTAAATACTTTCCCCAACATATGACTAGTGCTTTGAAGATCCAGATCTCCACCTTTGCATAAAAGGATAGTAAGACTTTGTATCAGGCTTGGGAGAGGTTTAAGAAGTTGTTAAGTATGTGTCCTCACCATGGGTATGAGTACTGGCGCTTAGTTAGTTATTTCTATGAGGGACTTACACCTAGAGAGCGCCAATTCATAGAGATGATGTGTAATGATGAGTTTTTACAGAAAAATCCAGATGAGGCCATAAAATATCTCAATGAGCTTGCTGAAAAAGCGCACACTTGGACCGAACCTAGTGCTACTGAGAGTACAAATAGGTCATGGCCTCCTGGAAATCCAAATGATGGTGGGATTTACCATCTTAGGGAGCAGGATAACCTAAAATCTAAGGTGGAGATGCTTACTAGGGAGTTAGAGGTGTTAAAAACTAAGGATTTAAAGCCAACACACATGGCTACCCGTGTAGAGTCCTTTGGACCGTGTTTTGTGTGTGGTGGGGTAGATCACCTAGCTCAAGAGTGCCCCATATTTGGTGAAATAAGGAGAATGTATGAGGAATAATGTAATTCCCTAAGTATGTACAAGAAGCCTTTTACACATTTCTTCGATACCTACAATCCGGGGTGGCGTAATCACCCCAATTTTAGTTGAGAATCTGAAAACCAGCAACCTACACAACCACCTAGAGCTTAACCTATGCACACCTTCTAAGGGCCCTTTAGAGGACACCTTACATGCATTTATTAAGGTTCAAGATTAAAAAAAAAAAACCAGAAATTTGAGTCAATGATCACCCAAGTGCTAGAAGAGAACAAAGAGATGAGGAACAATGTTTCTAAGTTGACCAATGCTTTGAACATAAGTGATTGTGGGAAGTTTCCATCCCAAGTTCAACCCAATCCTAGTGGGTAACATATGGCACAAACCTCTAATTCTAATAGTCAAGATCTTAAGGAGGTAAATGCCATAACCACCCAAACTGGTAAGGTCATAGAATGAATGCCTAGAAATAGGAACACTCAAGGAAGTTTGAGTACCAGGGAACTAGACAACTCAAAGGATAGTGAGGTGGTGGTAATTCCAGCTAGGGTGCCATTTCCCAAAGCTCTCAAGTCTACCTTGAAAGATACTGACCATAGTGCTGAAATTTTAGAAAACCTTAGGCAGGTAAAGATTAACCTTCCCCTATTGCATGTCATAACTCAGGTTCCTGCATATGCTAAGGTTCTAAAATACTTATGCACAGTAAAAAGGAAGCACCACATTCAAAAAACAACATTCTTGACTGAGCAAGTAAGTGTTGTAATTGAACAAAGAATCCCACCAAAATACAAAGATCCTGGCTGCCCTACCATTTCATGCATCATAGGTAGTCATGAGTTTGCACAGCCTTGCTTGACTTAGGAGCTAGTGTAAATCTCATGCCATATTCGATTTAATTGCTGCCTGGTTTGGGTGAAATTAAACCCACTTCTATTGTGCATCAATTGGCTAACCGTTCAATTAAGAAACCAGGATCCATAGTAGAGGATGTTTTGATCCAAATTGACAAGTTTTACTACCCTGTTAATTTTTTAATTTTGAATACTCAGTTGGTTGTTGATTCTGACTCTAAGATTCCTCTCATATTAGGTAGACATTTCCTTGCTATGGCTAATGCACTTATAAATTACAAGAATGGATTGATGAAGCTCTCTTTTGGGAACATAACATTTGAGGTCAACATTCCATATTAGTAAGCAACCAATGGAAGAAATTGAGTGCCAACAAACCTACTTGATAGATGCGCTTATTCAAGAGGAAGAAGTTTTGACAACTTACCCGGATCCCCTTGAACACTTTCTTGTTAATTCTGAACTTTCACTTACTATTGATTCTAATATGTTTGCAGAAATTTGAGCTATTCTTGATATATTGCAGGACTATGAAGGATCACCATGGCATCCAAAGTATGAAAAGTTGCTGGGTAGGGGCGATAAACAACAACCATCAAGAAGTGTGGAAACACCTAAACTTAAGCTCAAGTCACTGCCCAAGGGTCTTAAGCACGCCTTCCTAGGTCCAGGTGATACCTTTCCTTTTATTATTTCTTCAGAATTTAGTGTTGTTCAAGGTGAGAAAGTTCTTAAAACGTTGAATGAGCAAAAGTCTGCACTTGGTTGGACCATAGCTAATATAAAAGGTATTAGTCCTTTGATTTGCTCACATAGGATTCACTTAGAAGAGGGAGCCAGCCCTAGTAGAGACCCCCCAAAGTAGTCTTAACCCCACCATGAAAGAACTTGTAAAAAATGAGGTAATAAAGTTGTTGGATGCGGGTATTATTTACCCAATTGCCGACAGTAAGTGTGTTAGTCCTACTCAACTGGTTCCTAAGAAATCAAGTATCGCTGCAGTACAGAATGAGGTAGGTGAACTAGTCCCTTCTAAGACAGTGACTGGGTGGCGAATATGCATTGATTGGCCAAATCTTAGAGTGAGTGGCTAGCCATCCTTTCTACTGTTTCTTAAATGGTTATTCTGGTTATTATCAAATTGAATTGCTTTAGAAGACTAGGATACAACTACCTTTACATGTCCTTTTGGGACTTATGCATTCTGGCGTATGCTGTTTGGTTTGTGTAACACCCCAGCCACCTTCTAACGTTGCATGATGACATTTTTAGTGATACGGTTGAAAATTGCATGAAAATTTTTATAGATGATTTAACTATTTTTAGTGATTCCTTTTATTCGTATTTGTTGGTTTCTATATGAGATTTATATAGAATCTTTCTACTTTATCTAGAATGTTGTGTAAGCTCCTAGCTAAGGATACCAATTTTGAGTGGACCAAAGCTTTCCAAGATGCCTTTGAAACGTTAATTGGTAAGCTTACATCTGCTCCCATCATGCAACCGCCAAATTGGATACTTCCTTTTGAGATTATGTGTGATGCTAGTGATAATGTTGTAGGTGCCGTCCTTGGATAGTGAAGGGAAGGGAAACCTTTTATCATTTACTACGCTAGTAGAAACATGAATAGTGCACAAATGAATTACTCTACAATTGATAGGTTCACCCATCACTATTTTCACTGACCATGTTGCTCTTAAGTACCTTCTCACAAAGAAGGATGCTAAGGCATGACAAATTAGGTAGATTTTGCTTTTGCAGGAAGTTGATATAAGAATCAAGGATAAAAAATGCGTGGAGAATGTAATGGTCGACCACCTCTCAAGACTTACTTTTATGGACAACACCAACAACATGTCAATCCAAGATGATTTCTCAGATTAGCATTTATTCTTCATTACTTCTTTACCATGGTTTGCTCATATTTTGAATTATTTGGATGCAGATGAGATACCGGAAGCTTGGAGCGCACAAGACAAGAGAAATTCTTCCATGAGATATGCAATTTTTATTGGGATGAACATTTTCTTTTCAAATATTGCCCTGACCAAATTATAAGGTGTTGCATCCCTGATGAGGAGATTGCTAGCGTCTTAGAATTTTGTCATTCTGAAGCTTGTGTGAGCCATTTTTCTATGAAGAAAACCGCTACAAAAATTCTGCAGCGTGGATTTTATTCGCCTACCTTATTCCATGACACTAATACTTATTGTAGTTCTTGTGATAGATGCCAAAAGTTAGGATCCTTGTCCCGACATAATATGACGCATTTGAACCTGACCATAATTGTATAAATCTTTGACTGTTGGGGCATAGACTTTATGGAACCGTTTCTTCCTTGCATTGCATATGTTTACACAATTGTTGCCATAGATTATGTGTCTAAATGGGTAGAGGCAGCAACTTGTAGGACTGATGACAATAAGACGGCGATAAAATTTCTCAAAGAAAATGTGTTATCTCAGTTTGGTACATCTCGCGCTATCATTAGCAACCGAGGTACCCATTTGTGTAACCGCTCTTTTGAGACTCTTATGGAAAAATATGGAGTTGTTCATAAAATTTCTATTTCTTATCATCTCAAACTAGTGGATAGTTAGAGCTGGCCAACAGGAAAATTAAACAAATCTTAGAAAAGACGGTGAGCCCCAACCGCAAAGATTGGTTGTTAAGGTTAAATGATGCACTTTGGGCCTACTGGGTAGCATTTAAAACTCCCTTATGCATGTCTCCCTACAAACTGGTTTTTGGAAAACCGTGTCATTGACCCGTTGAACTAGAGCATTGAGCATATTGGGCCTTTAAGACCTTCAATTTAGACCTAACGAAAGCTGGTAATCTTAGAAAATTACAGCTGACCGAGCTTGAGGAGCCATGGAATGATGCTTACGAGAACTCTAGAATCTACAAGGCCAAGATGAAAGCATTTAATGATAGAAATATCCTTAGGAAAACGTTTGAACCAAATCTGCAAAGTTTACTTATATGATTCTAGACATCACAAGCACCCAGGAAAACTTCGGTCTAGGTGGACCGGCCCCTTTGTAGTGAAGTATGTTTTTAAAAACGAGGCTGTAGAAATAGAGGATCCTAGGCATGGCTAGGTCTTAAAAGTAAATTGTCAATGCCTCAAAATCCTTATTTATAGACAAGAACTTGAAGTGGAAGACATTCCACTNTTTTTTTTTTTTTTTTTTTTTTTTTTTTTTTTTTTTTTTTTTTGTTGTTTTCTTTATTTTTTTTTACAGGATAGTTTCATTTTTCCATTTCAGTTTGCCATCTCCTTTGCTTACCAGGCAGCCCACGTCACACATCAGGTGAATTCTACCCTCTTTAGTTACTGTCCATTCAGTTGTGATTCTCAAACATTGAGGACAATGTTTTGTTTAAGTTGGAGGGTGGTGCAAATGCAAATTCTGCATTTACAAATGCTTGTTGGAACTCTGTGGCACTTTTACATATGTCAGAATTTTTTAATTAGTATCACACATACATCCTTTCACATGTGTGCTCATTCTCATTCATAGCCATCTTAGTGAATTCAACAAACCCATCTTGATCATTATGCTGAGGTATTCACAGGATTTATAATGCACTCACCCAAGTTTTGTGGTAAGATAGTGGTTTGACACATGTATCTAGAGAACTCTTTTGCTTAAGTCTTTATGTGTGAGTTTTGGAGAGGGCTGAGAGCCAATACATGCTGAAAATTGTGATAAGCGTTCATTGATTTTTTTGAAATAGACACTTCTTTTGAAAATATTATTGCATGGCTTGTGGTGTGATGTCAGATATACTTGGGATATGATGAAGGTCAACTTAGGATGTTTGAACTTTTCAAGCCAACCCTTTCAATTATAGACCCTTAGTAGCTAACTTTGAACTAAGAAACACATATGGCTCTTTTTCTTCATATACCTACATTATACATACCTCTTCACATTGGAGTATAACCTATACACTAATTTTTAGTATCCTTTTTACTTCCAAGTGTGTACTAGATGTTGAATTATTTCTTTGCGAAGAATAAAAACAAAGGGAAGAACACGAGTTACTAGGTGTTCAAGTGAATTAGTGTCAAAGGCAGAAATACCAAGGCTGAGTAGAAATAGCAGAATACCAGGGTGACATATACTTGTTCACCAAATTATAAATGAAAAAAAAAAAAAAAGAGGCATTATTCGGTAATTTGAAAAGCTGAAGACTACATCAAGGTTTATTGAGATATAAAATTCCTTAGGTATGTACTTGAAAGTTTTTTATTCCTTTTCTTTTTTTCCTCCTTTTTCATATAGTCTAACTTAAGCCACATTACAACCTTTTGTTTTGATCAACTTGATCCCAAGTAAGCTTGTGGAAAGAATGGTTGAATTCTCATTTGTTAGTGTTCCTATCATAAGATCAATGCTTACTTGTTCATAATTACTTAAATCTCCATGTGATTGTGTGTACACCACTTGTCAACTCCATAGAGAGAGCCTTACATGAAACACTATCATACCTGTGAGTTATGGAGTTAAACCTTTTGCTTGAGACGTTCTTGACATTGCATGTGTCAAGGTTAGTGGTAAGATGGTTATGGCTTGGAGAACACACACATACTCTGTGAATTGTTATAGGTGGATTGGTCTTGATGGGGTTGTTAGATTCCTTAGAATGTTTTGATATGTGAATCCAGTAAGTCTGAATTGGTGACCTATTTTAGCCATTTTCTTTATTCTCTTTCATTTCTTTTGCATAGAAATTGCAGGGACTAGCAATAAGCAAGTTGTAGGGTGTGATGAGTGTACGAAAGTGCACTCTAAATACCGTATTATTGGACTAGAATGCTAAAATGTGAATAGAAATCATAAGAATTAATTTGTATTCTTGAACTTAGGTTTTATTTATTTTGAGATATTCCTAAGCACATTTTTTTATGTTTAATTTCAAAATCCATAAAAGAAGAGGTTAAAGCCCAGTCAATTAAGAGCCAAAGCCCATTAAAAATAAAAGATGCCAGCCCATTATGTTTAATCTCTCCTGCTATGCGCCGCCAACAACTTCAGGGTTTAGGACTCATATTTCATTCATTTGAAGAATGAGCTAGAACTACTACCCAAATGATGCAAGTTTCGTATTCAAAAGGGAGTTGAATGGGCACCAAGATGTGAGGGTCCAAGATTTCTAAACAGATATGATCTCCAGTCTCCAGTGGAAATTTAAAAGGAAAATAATCACTTGGAAGTTGGTTAATTTGACTCAGTCAAGATGAGGATAGTTTTCGGAAGAGAGAAGATAAGATTTGGTTGATCTGCAAAATTTAAGGGATTTGGCTGATCTGCGAAACTCAAAGGAATTTTTGAATTGTTGTTATATTTCCTAATATTGTGTATAATTTGGATTGGAAAAATCAAAGTATTGGATATGGTTGATGGAAGCCTGAAGCTTTACTTGCTTTTTTATCTGTGTCCTAATCTCATTTTAATTACGTGTTTTAGGTATATGTCAAAATACTGTTCAGATTCCTATCATCTTACCATTGATCTTTTCCCTTAAGTTTTCATTCTTGAAGTGTTTCTTTCAACTCCCTATGGATCGACATCCTGAATTATACTATAACACCGTGTAATAGTTTGGGCGTAATCAGCCAACCATGTGGCTCGATGTCTAACTTGTCAGCAAGTTAAGGGAGAGCATCAGAGGCCATCCGGGTTATTACAACCACTCCCCATACCTGTTTGGACTTGGGATGAAATTAGTATGGATTTTGTTTCAGGATTTCTGAAGACACCAGGGGGTTAGGATGCAGGATAGGTGATAGTTGATAGATTTTCAAAGTCAGCTCAATTCATTCCAATTCAAATGAAATACTCTTCAGACAAGTTGGAAAAGCTGTATGTATTTGAAATTGTCAGATTGCTTGGAATCCCCTCCAAGATTGTATCAGACAGGGATACTCGTTGCACTTCAATATTCTGGAGGAGCCTACAAAAAGAGTTAGGGATATAGTTGACCTAAAGCACAGCTTTTCCCCCTCAGACAGATGGACAGTTAGAGAGAACAGTGCAGATTTTGGAGGATATGCTTAGAGCCTATGGGACGGACTTCAACGGTAGCTAAATTAAATACCTATCCCTAATCGAGTTTGCATACAGTAATAGTTACCAAGAGAGCCTTCAAGAGGCACCATATGAAATTCTTTACGGTCGCAAGTGCCGATCACCACTCTATCGGGATGAAGTGGGAGAACGTAGGATCCTCGGGCAAGAAATCATTTAGGATATGCATGAAAAGGTAGCAGTCATCAAGAAAAAGCTTGCCATTGCATAAGAGCGACAGAAAAGTATGCGAATCATAGGTATAGAGAGCTGCATTTTGAGGTAGGAAGCAACGTGTTCCTGAAAGTTGCACCGATGAAGGGAATCATGAGGTTTGGAAAGAAAGGCAAGCTGAGTACGAGATATCAGGCCCTTTCGACGTACTGGAAAGAATTGTAGTTGTAGCATACAGGTTGGCTCTCCCATCGTAGTTATAAGCTATTCATGATGTTTTCCACATCTCTATGCTTCGGGAAATGATGGACACCAAGGTGGACCAAGTCTTAAAAATCATTTGCAAGTTTCAGATGGGGCAATCACAAGATCAAGAGATAAGAAATGCAAGGAAGCAATGCAAGGATTGGTGCAATCCACTTGGGACGAGTATAGCAAGAGCCGAATATTCAAGATGGGCTTGAGAGAAAGAAATCCAGTGATCATCGATGTAATACAAGTTATGGAAGAGTGCAACAAAAATTAAGGCCTATTATTATGTTTCTGTGATTGAAGGCCTTGGACTTGTTTATTTAATTAAAAGGGCTTATTTTATTAGTTATAGGAATTAGTCTAGAATAATTGGACTTGAGAATGCTTGGCGCACATATGTTTTATTTTTTTGAACTAGGGTTTCAAGTAGTTACTGTAGCCACGGCAGTATTCATTCAAGGGTCTTTTTGGAAGAAATGCATTTATTTTGGCTAGGATTTTAATTAGGTTTTGGTTTAAATACTCTTTGTAGCCTCATCTTAAGAAGTTTTATGAAATTTGATTAATTTATTCATTATGAGTTGAGTTTATCTCCTCTTGTTCTTGCATGAACTTTTGAACTTATCAACGGCAAATCACAACTTTTGTGGTGTTCTTCCTTATAATTTAGGCTCTTGAGACAGGTTCTTCAATGGATCTAGATTTTCATATAATCTAAGTTCTTGAAACGAGTTCCTCAACGAGTCTAAATTTTTCATTGACTTGATTTTGGCTTTCCTGTGTGAGTTTTCAAATTGATTGTGGGTTCAAGGGATTCCATTCCCACGGGTTCATATTGGGGAGTTTGTACTGGAACCTACGCACATATTAGAGTATGAGCCCCTCCAAATTGGGAATATCTCACCTACGAGGAGTTTCCATTAGCGATTCTCACACAGAAGGCTCAAGTACTTCACAAGAAGACCATTCCAATGGTCAAAGTGCTTTGGAGCAATCACATGGAGAAAGAGGCCACCTGGGAGGGAGAGCAAGACATGAAGACCAAGTACCCATACTTTTTTTTTATAGGAAAACATTTGCATTTCATATCGAAACCAACAAACAATTACAGATAAATTTTATCCAGCCAAATAGCATGGCTTACATGAAGGGGCACACTCTACCACCCTACTTCAATATCAGTAATGTTCCAAGCATTTTTTGCAAGTTTGTGGGCTACCTCATTAGCCAATTTGTTCACATGTTGTGCTTTGCAATCCTTAAAACACTGCATCAATCTTTTTGTTTCCTGCACAAGTGTTCTTTGAAGGGTGTAAGAACCACTACCATTTTGAATTTCTTCAACCATCATCAGGCAATCACTCTCTAGGATCATATTTTCGATTCCCATATTCACAGACAATTGTAGTCCTCTGAACATAGCCAAGATTTCGATGGTTGCTAGTTCTGGGCCTTCCTCC
>QEOT01122124.1:2363-21975 GCA_003123785.1 Pterocarya stenoptera | reverse complement strand
TTTTTTTTTTTTTTAAAAGAGACGAGGTCACATGTCTAATAGTGATCCCGACCCAATTTTATTAGATAAACTTTCACTTATAGCGGATGAATATCATGGTAACATCCAAGACACAGGATTTACAATTATTCCATAAAACCAACCCATGTGCCAATTACAAGAACTTACTGGAAAAGGCCAAAATCCAATCCCTAATCCACCAGGATACTTATTAAACCAAGCTATACAAAGAATAAAGAATAAAAGACCAAACGAAAAGGACACCAGGAAGCTATACACAAAAGAAAGAGAAAGTTAAACAGAATGAATAATATTACGATTTAAAAACATATGGAATGTAACATAGTAGTACAGCAAAATGATCTATTTCATTTAAGAATTATAGTAAAATTAGTTAGCAATACAAGGCAGAAGAGGCTAAATCACCCATTTCTGCATCACCAACAATGATAGAACCCTAAATACAAAATTGCAATAATAATGCACTAGTAAAAATAAACAAGATATCCAAACGAATGAATTAATTAGTTGTCTCACTTCTGTATGACTTGATACTAATTAGCCTCACAACAGGGTTGGATACTTTGCATCAAGGAAATCCCTGAGAGTCCTAGCAGCTTTCTGACCACCCATTAGTTCAGCTAGCCTTTCTACTGGAAGAAGAGCAAGATCAGCCAAGCTATTACATCCATCCATTATAGCCCTGTAATTTGAATCACTCACACCTGGGAGTCTTCTTAGAAACTCAATAGCAGACGTGTTATAGTTTTCAGCTCTGCAACAATAGTTGTAATATACCATCAAATTTATATCCAGCATAGAAACCGAAAAGAGACATCCAAATTCATCAATTGAGCAATTAACTAAATCAATTCACTCCATTGCAAGGCCTGTGAAGTGGGTAAGTTTGGGGGCTTCTATAACCCAGTCAGGTGGTTTTGATCTCAGATAAGGAAGATTTAAGATTAAAGGTAAATTTAAATCTTTTCTAAAATTCCCCGGGTTGGGAGAAAGGTCAGACTACTCCAAATTGATCAGGGAATGCTTGAACACTTGCACCAAACATCTGTCTCCTCTGCAAAAGATGGGGAGATCGTGAAGCAAAGGTGGGAAATTTAATCTTTCTTACACCTCGAATGAAATTAAAATTGCCCTTCCCGAATTTTGGCATCCAGCAAACACAAGAAAGTCTCCATGACCAGGACAAAAATACAAGGGGAAAGATAAGGTTCATCTATTAAGTAGAACTCAGGAATAAAAGGTCCTCAATCGCAACATGCACCATCAAGCCTCATGCAACCATGTGCTCTGTTAAACACACATCACAAAATTACCTCATCTTTATGCTTATTTGCTCAAGGACTGATGAAAAATTTGAAGAGTTGGCGCAGCCATGGAAACCAATGGGTAATTTCACTCGAGCGTGGGGCCAGCCATGAAAACAAAAAGTTCTAGATTCACAAATTTGCCCCAGCTAACAATGGTTACCCCTAAATGTCACCCCGTACCCTCTAGGAGCATCAGATTGAACGAAATGATTTTTTCTATTTTCTTTTATCAGTAAACACAAATTTCTAGCAATAATTTGCAGTGAAAACCAATCTTAAATAGTGAAATTTACCTCACATCATCTTCCACAATGCCATCCTCAGAAGGAACACCAACTCGAATTGCTTTAATCTCATCTGGCTCATCTTGATTAGCCTTGAGTGAAGCAAATATCTCAGCAGTGGCATGCAGACTGCGAGACCAGATAATGCGCAAGCGTGGAAAATGGAGTACAAGCAATGACAGCTTAGATATAATACTATTTGGAGTAACATCATCACTGATATCACTTGCAGACTGCAAAAATAAAAAAACAAAACAAAATCCAAAAAATCAAACCAGAAGAGAATAAGCCTAACCTATGGCTTTCTGTACATAAACGTAGTTTAATTACCTGGAACGAAAAACTTTTATCTTGTGAAAACTCAATCAAGAGTACAGGTATTTTATAATAACGGGCCATAGTCTCTACTTGGTGGTAAAGGCGGCCTGATGTGAAACTCATAAAAAGGTCTTGGATACTCTTCCTCTCCACACATATTAAGGGTGAGAGAATATAATCTCCAACTTCCAAAGTTACTGGTATTATGCGCATGCCCCTCTGATGGAGAACATTTGGAAGGCTACTCATAAACTCTCTCATGTCCACTATCACCTGGAAAAAGAAGGAAAAAAAAAATCTTAAATATATATTTCCAGAGAGGAGATCAAGAGGAAACCAAAAATGGCAAACCTGCATCTCTTTCTCAATCTCCTTTCTTCCACCTGCCTTTCTTGTTATTGAGTTTTGTGAGCTTGAGGCTTGTGGTTCTACAGAAGAATTTAATCCTAGGCAGCGCCCGTCCTGACTCAAACCCAGGTCACACCCCCAACATAAAGATACGTAAGAACTTAATTTCAATTGTGAACATAAAATGATCCCAAGAAATAAACTGAATATTGTTTCATAAAATAGAAAAAAATCACTGACGCAATAGTGCATAATCTATTTCACGAATAAGGACTAAAGACATGCTTAAACTAAAGGAAAGATACGAAATCAGGTTTTGCATGTTAAAAGGTGAGAGGTCTATGCAGAATTTTCTGGAAAAAAACGTTTTCAGGTCATTAAAAGAATCATCCAAATTAATTACTAGGAATTCAGAATGGAGATATTACAAAAGATTTTTGCTTCAAAGAAAGAACAAATTTACATTAGCAAAAGATGAATTTGATCTAATTTCCAGCAAGATCAACACCAAGTCCAGTACCAAGAAATTGTATGGTGATCTGCCCAGTAACATATATGACCATGACAACTGAGTCTCCAAGACATCCTGTGTGTCAAAATTGATACAGGACTCCTAATGTCATACCTGATCAACTGGAATCATCATCATTGATTTCTGCCTGATCAGAGATTCAAAAGCTCCATTCTCCCTGCGTATACTAGCCTCAAACTTTTTTACTTCGGTGGAATCTTCATAGAAGAGAAAGTAAACTTTCAACTTTTTTGATGGATTCTCAGCTTTGTAAACTTCAATTTCTCTGACAAAAGTCATGTCTGGATGGTAAACAATAATTACAGAGGGCTTCAAAATGTCAAGTATAGGCTGATCACTTTCTAGGGCATAAAAATGCACTGGTGGCAAGTTCTTAGCACTTCCAGAACCTGTATAATTAGACTCTTGATTATGCTTTTGAAGTATTGGTTTGTCTACAGAGGCACCTTGACTTGTGGCTTCACAAAAACCACGTGCAACCAACGAATTGATTTCATCTTTTTTGCCTTGATTTCCTGAATCTGATGTTTCAACAATATCATTTCTAGCTGCCTTCTCATTGTGATTATTATCTTTACCCCCAGGACTTGGAACATTAGCTGTGCCTTTCTTATTCCTTACTTTTCCTTTCACTTTTTCATGTTGTCTGCTACCATAATGAAGTTGGAGATCCTCTCCAAGAACATAGTCCATTTTAGCTTGCTTTCTTATTTCTGATGCAGCAGCCAAAAGTGCATCATGTTCCTGTTTGTTTATACTGCTAGCTTCTGCATTCTGTGCAGGTGTTATAGGGACCACTCCATCAAGAATCCCGAAACCTTTGGGATCCTTTGGTTTTTTTTTGTAACGTGCGTGTAGGTCACGCAGCTCTACTTTGCTCAGCAAGTATTTCTCCCATTCTCCGCGCATGACCTACACCAGGAAACATATCATTGAACAGTTATGTGTGATACATCCATCATTATCAGTAGACATGGAAAAGGGGTAAAAATAGTGTCCCCACAATTCCATACCCGGTTACTTTTCAAATTATTTTTAGAACCCAAAAATATAGGAAGAAAAATAATTAAAAACTCTACTTACATACTGATGGTTGAATATGTATGCACATAGCATATTTTTTCATCAGTTAGGGAAATAGCTTTTGGTAGAAGTTCTAATAAGCAGAATGCAAGCCCATCAAAACCAACACATGCTATTGGATTTAAGGCGAAAAGTCATGGATTTCAATTATGTAACGACCCAAGGAAAGCCCAAGCCATATTTGGGCCCATACTCCAAAAGATTAGTCAATGATTCAATTGGCTGTAGCACCCCAATGGAACGCCCAAACCACATGGCCTATACTCCAAAAGAACTAGTCAATGATACAATTGGAGCCTAAAACGTTATAAAGAGCAAAAACTTCTCATTCCCAAGCAATGTGGGATCCCATTCACCACCTACCTTTATTCTTATCATATGGGGTATCACATTGGCGCTTGTTGGAATCATTATTAGGAGCATAAACTTCTCCCTCCCTAGCAATATGAGATCCCATTCACTAGCTTTCTATGCTCACTCGATAGAGGGTATCACAAATTAATAACCAATTACTCAAATAAGGTTGGAAATCATTCATATAGTTTCTAAGTAGTCAAAACCTCTTCTTCTTCTTCTTTTTAACTGAATGCAATCAGGCTATCTCTGTGAGCATTTTGTTTTGAACCTTTGGTCAGGTAGCAATGAATAATGACTTCATCACCTATTCTCATCATCAGGTTCAAAGATCTTAACAGCTATGTATTTCTGTGATCAGCTACAAGTGCAATGAGTTTTAAGTACTGGTGAGATAATGAAACAAGGAGCTTATATCTTTGCTTTGCGATCAAGTTAAACCCTTGCAAATTCGCATTTTGATGCTAATGGTTTGGTTAGCCTTTGTATGAGGGTGCTGAGCAATTGGCTAGACTAAAGAAAATATTCCAACTAAACAAATAAACAAATAAATAAAATTACCAAATATGGGACACAGAATATACTACAGCTAAGAAATATAAGGAAATCTGACAAATAAGAACAGAGTATAGGAAAGAACCTTCTGTGGATTATTCAAGATGCATTCTTCAAGCTGCATGCATGAGCATTCATCTTTGCATGCCACTAGAACAATACCACTATCATTCTCTTCAGCTTCAACCATAAGCTCTTCTCTTGACAAAGCCTGCTTTTGTCTTTCTTCCTCTATCTCTTCAAGAATCTCCTGTAATAAAATAGCGATGCCTGAATTCAGAGTGAACTTCCAAATCTAATAACTCCAAAGATTTTGGACTAATAATCATCCAAATGAAAAAATAGAAAAAACTACCACCACAAATAAGATATGAAACATAAGGCTGAACACAAGTTATCTTTCCTTCATAGTAAGGTTCGGAAACCAATAAGCTCTGCCCCTATGAGAAAAAAGTAACCAACAGACTGCAAAGAAAATGGAAACTCACTCACTCACACGTAACACCTTCCACTTTGGAGCCGCCTCCAATACTTCCTCCAAAACTAATGCACTACTTGTACTTGACGATGATGCACCACCAACTGCACATTCATTTTAGGAAGAGAAATTAAAAAAAAAAAAAGCTCCCAAAGGTTCAGTAGGAACCCCTTGGTCCCCTTCACCTTCTTTTAATACCCCTTTGAATTTTTCTGTGTTTGATGACAGAATTCAAAATGATAGCTAGAATGAAGCAGAACAATACACATAAAAGTCAGGTCAAAGCAGAAAAAGAACATGATTATAAACACTCACTCACCTTCTTCCTCAATCTTGTCAGCCCCCTTCGATTTCCTCTTTTTGCCTGCCACACTCTTACCCTGCCCACTCACTAGTTTCACACCATCCGACCTCACAAAACGATAAACCCGTTTCTTCGCATACTCAAATATCTTATAGCTCGACTCTGCAAATATCCAAACTGACCGAAAACTCTCTGACACCCTCAGCGTATCCAAATATTTCAAATAAGTCACTGCATCATACCTACCCAAGAAATCTCAAAAAATCAGTCGCCAAAACCATTTGATTAGCACAATTTTTACATCGAAGAGAGAAAAAAGTTATTAAAGCAACAGCTACCCAGCAATCACCTCAATATGCTTAAATAACATCAACATCGCAGAAGAATTAGAAAGAAATATCACTTCAACCAAGTTTGTCAAAACTTTTTTTGATCGGTACTCCAACCTAGTTTTTCCGAACTAAAGATACCACACTCATAAAAAACGCTTAAATTCACAAATAAGATCAAATAATTTGACCAATATTTTAAATTACCCAAGCAAACTACTTTCAAAGAATTACATCAGCTAAACTAAAGAAAACTCTAAACGATCTTACAAGTAGGACATTTCAAATCAAAATGTCTTGTTAGACTTTATGTGACATGAAATCCTTGTTCAAGCTAAAAGCAACAAGACTGAGTCGTGGATAGGATATATCAGGGGCCAGTTTCATAAGTAGCTACACTGGAGACTCCCAACCTTATTACGTTATTATCTCCCACAGCATTCCAGAAGCGAAAGTAAACCAGAAAGAAGAAGCCCACGAAAATAAAAGGGAGAAAGAAGAAAAGGAAAGAAAACTGCAGCCGAGGTACCTGACGAGATAATCCAAGAGCTTCCTCAAAGTCTTCAGGTCCGAAACAAGCTGCTTCGTCTTTTTCCCCAAGGTATGCCAAATGGGGTCCAACTGGCGCCTCACGATCTCATCAAAGGACTTGAACAGGCCGTTCTCTACCGTGAGATCCTCAATGTCGACCTTGTTGGTCTTCCTCATCTCCTTCAGGCACGCGTCCATGACCTCCAAGACTGCTTTCTGAATCCCCACCATGCACTTGCTCATCGGAACCCTAACGTCGATCACAGCCGGCGGGTCCCGCTCGAGCTCCTCGGAGACGTGAACGTGGAACCTGGGCCAGAGGTGGAGCTTCCTGACGTAGATGCACTTCATGGTGCGCTCAGCCTTAGCGAAGCCAGAGACCATGGCATGGGGACGGTCGGAGAAGGCGAAGACGGAGAGGTCGGGGTTGAGGGAGCGGAGAAGGCGGACAATGAAGGCCTCAGTGGAGGTCTCGGAGAGGGAGTGGGCTGTGAGGATGAGGAGTCCGGCGATGAGGGTAGGGGAGAGGCGGCGGGAGAGGAGGTCAACGACGAGGATGCGGGGGGTGACGAAGAAGACGGAGTTGGAGGCATAGAGGGAGAGGCGGTGGGTAGCATGGAAGTCAGCGGAGATCTCCGATACAGTAATTTTGTGTCCGGTGAGGTGGTGGAGGATGAGAGATTTGAGGCGGGGATTGGAGGGGGAGAGGAGGAGAAGAGTGCCGCGGGAAGAAGAGTGGAGGAGGACCATGGAGGATATGAGCTTAGAGAGGTAGAGCCCAGAGGAGAGGACCACGAGTCCGCCATTTGGATCTTCTAGAAGGTCCCCGATTATCTGCTCGTGGAATCGGACCATTCGTACCGGTGGTTACCGCGAGACGATGGTTTTTGGTTTGTTTCCTCAGAGTGGCGTGTGGCGGGAAGCAGAGTAAGAGCATGCCGACGGGGGTTGGTTTGGAAATTCCTCCGCTTTAATATGCATTCCAGTCAACGGCTTTAAAACGACTGCGTTTTTCTTTTGAGTGTAATACACACCTTCTAATATACTCTAATCTTTTTAAAAAATAATTTTATAAATTGACATTATTTTGTATAAAAGTTAGATCGATTTTACATTAAAAGTAGTTTTATAATCTAATATATTATATCAAATATTTATATATTTATATTTTTAAAATCTCTTTATAATTAAAATATTTCTCGTAAATTTGTGTTGTATTTTCTAGCATCTATTATATAGTTTATGAAATAAATTTTATGCACAAACGCCTATACTCTAAACTATAAAATATACGCAACTCACCCTTTCTCTCTGAACTAACCAGTCCCGCTTCTCTTGAACCTTCGCCTACCCAGACCGACGAAAGGGGGTGGGGCTTCGGCTCCTCCCCCTACCTTCTCTCCTATCCTTTTTTCTCTTCGTTGTAGTTTTTTTGGTTTTTTTGTGTTTTTTCAGGACAAATAAGGGAGGAGTACCGTTCGAGTCCTTTCAGCCGACGAATCTCTACACGCACCACACCGGGATGACGCCCAGGCACCGATCTTCAACACCACCAAATTCGGCGTTCATAGGAGCGGCGCGTGGCCCGCACGCGCGGGACGAATTTTTTGGACCCCGTCGGCGCGTGGACATCACGCGCCACCGAGGAGACCTCTGCCGACACCACGCTCGGCTTCTCTGAATTCCCTACCTCCGGGGCTTCCAAGATTGACCGCCGGTTTTCCTCCCTGAGAGACCCGTGCCTGCACGCTCCATTGCCAACTCACCAATGCACTGTTCATCCGATTTTGTGAAGTTCTGTTTTGCAGTGCTTCGTTTGGTATTTGGTCTCTGTTTTTTTGTTCTTTTGTTGACCCAAGCAAGGTGTTGTACTTTCGGATTGGACGTAATCTGGGGCAAAAGCTATTCGAGAGTGGTGGGCGATGTCATGGCTGGTGATCGTACGACCAGTGCTCACTCGTAGGGGCAGCCTGCGCAGTGGAGGCTGTTGTGTTCGTGCAGGAGCTGGGTGCTCGTGCCGTCAGGGCTCGAGATGCCGATGCTTGCGGTGGGCGTGACGTCCGGGATCACACAAGTGCTTGTGGTTCTGTAGTTTAGTTGATAGTTAGTAGTTGTTTAGTTGTTTATAGTTTTTGTAGTTGTTTTGTATTTTTTAAGTTTTAAATAATATAGAAATAGGCGATTGGATTTAGTATCCATTGCTGTGTCCCATACTCTTCCTCCTTGGGAGGATAGAGGGGGCCTTCAAGTTCTGTTTTACAGAACGCTTTCTCTGTTAGGAGAGAGTTTCTAGTGAAGTTAAGACAATGTCTACCACAAAGTATTTTGTGTGTGGGGAAGCTCCAGAGCTTAAGCGTAGTTTGACTTATAGTCTGGATTATTCCATATATTGATAAGTCACAAATATAACTTCGAATCTTTAATGAAACGAGTCTGTTTCCCTCAAAAAAAAAAAAAAAACTATAAAATATACGGCATGTTCGATAATTTCTCTCATTTTAAAATATTAAATTGGGCTCTATAATTTCTTAAAATCAAATGCTTTATACGATTTTAGATTGTAAATATATATATTTTTTTCGAGGATTTGGTTTCTAAATAGTTAGACATGGCTGCCACATGCACAACAATTGAAACATTTTAATGAAAATACAAATAGTTTTCACAATATTTTTATGAAAATATAATTGAAACACTCACAACACTTTACACAATACATGATATACAATGAGGATATTTTTATAAAATTGTGTTACTTTTTTATAATAGTATCCCTAATTTTACAAAATGATTGTGAAATATGTTCCGGAGTGCCCTCCCAGCAGTCAGGTGTGGATTTTGTTTTCACACCTGCCAATCAGAAATAGCCACATGGTCGTCTCAACAAATTTCGAGTTGTACCTGCACACAGGTGCTTCCTCAATTTCTTTCTCTTTCTCCCTCCTCCATCTGCACTGAATCGACGAATGCCCCCAAGTCCCTGCTCCCTTGAAGTTCCAATCGACTAGAAAAAAAGAAAGAAAAAAAGAACGCAAACAAACCAGATTATTAAGCATACTTTCTTTGCTTCCATTTTAATTATCTTTTGTTTACAAACTAATGGTCTTCAATCGGTCGCACTTTTTCCATTGTACTTCCACAGATGCGGTTCAATCTGTGGAGATCTTTTCTGCTTCTTACCACCAAGGCATGTGAATCTTTCTTATTAAGGAATTTAAAAATATATATATGTGCAACCATTTGGCTATAATGCCTGTATTTCCTTTTATCAGTAATTTTGATTCATGACATATGCTATTGGTTACAGGCTTATTTTATTTAAAACCAATTTTTCTCTTTTTCATCTGGATAAGAAGTTGACAGAGGGAGAAGACGATAGGTTTAATAGGTTTTCTTGAAGGAGAAGAAGATGGGTTTAAATCAGATAGGAGAGGTGAAGAAGAAATTAGGGAAGAGGAGAAACATGAAATTTGGAAGAGAGGAGAAGATCTTTGGGGGAGAAGAAGGACTAGGGAGAGGATGGAAGAGAGAAGAGGAAAGAGGAAAAAGAGAGAGGGGGTTTATCTGGATGCACACTCATTATAATTTCTATAAGCTGCATACGTGCTTATATTTTACTGGTGGGTGTAAAAAGAATTTTACACCCAACCAGCTTTAAAGTTTTTTTCATATGTTGTGAAAAGTATATAAGTATTATATGTTTATCATTTTTCAAATAAAATAACAAATTTAAGAAAATATAATAATAATAATAATAATCTCCACAGCCCAATCACAACATCCAACTATTTACAACCTTATGTTTATGGAAATTAAGGTTTTGACCGCTAAATGCCATTTTTCTCTTGCATCCACATTGGGCTCTTAAAATATTTGTCAAATCTTGGCCAAAAAATATCTTTATATGAAACAAGCATTGCACACTAACTCCCAAAGACAGACTACTTGCAAAAGTGTTGCAAAGTGCTAATTGGGTGTAGAAATCAAACAAATTTATAGAAAACAGAGTCGGTCATAACCTACTCCAAAACTAGTTCAGAATCATATATTACAAAAAGCAAGCACCGAATCTGTCTAACTTGAGGAAAACATAGTTTAAACAAATTTAGCTCTAATAAGAATCCATGGCAAGTTTGTACATATACCAGGCATGATCTACAAAATGTTGGTTTTAGATTTGGGATTGATTAAAGGAAAATGATAAATCAAACGAAGATGTGTATCAAGAATTTCTACCGAATTTTTATTTATTTATTATTTTGTACTTAATGGTTAAGGAAATATTTTTTTAACTAGTTTATGATTTTTTTTTTTAATGTTTAGAGGGATTTAAAAAGAAAAATTCTACTCATCATCACTAAACCACACACCACATATAATTTTTTATACTTTTTCTCTTATCAAATGTGTGGTATATGGATGATGAGTAGAAGAATTCAATTAGTTTAGAAGGAATCAAATAAAAATAAAAATAAACAAAATATGTGAGGTGTATAAGATGATGAGTAGTAAAATTCTTTAAAAAAAGGCTTAAAAAAAAAAAACAAAAACGAAGTGCAGATTGCACTATTGGTAGAAAGGCTCGATAACCTTTCTCGGGAGACATAGTAGCATCCTTGATTAAAAAATTGTTACGATCGGAAACGTAACTAGTATGTGCTATGGGGTGATTTGAATTGGTGCATGCATCTTAGGGATACGAGCCTTAATCGTTGGGCCACAAACAAGTATTATATCCTTTGGTAAAATAAAAACATTTTAAACGTGTTCTTTGCAAATCTTAAACTTGTGATTTTTCACAAGTTCCACTCCATTATTTATAAATAGGAGACCTACCCACGAATCTGAACACTCCAAATTCTCTAGAACTTAGAGAAACACTTCTTTACTTTTGTTTTACTTTTTTTGGGTTTTGGAAATTATCGAGTTCAAATATCTTTTTTTGTATGCACCAAAAAGAAGATTAACGGGAATCTACTTTACTATATCTTGAGAGTAAACTGTTAAGAAGCTAAGTACATATTCTAATTCAGAGGCATTGTAATTCAATTCTAAGGAAAGCGTCCATCAATATGCCTCAACACCAAATTCTCTCTTTCTTGAATGTTATGGTCATTTTCTTTGGTCTCTAGTTTACAAAACACATTGCATAAATTATTTATATCTATATATTTTTCAACAATCTTATAGTAGAAATTCACTTTGTTAAACTAGACTTACATTGTTAATTACTTGGTTGTCGCTATGACTTCTAGCACTCGATAAATTTGGAGGAATCTCAAGGGTTGGCAAGAAAAAATTAAAATCTTTCTTACATTATTTGTGTTGTATTTTGTAATTGAAAAAGATCCTCCTAATGATTTACATGAACCCACACGTACCATTGATTTGCAGACCTACATTAAGTTTACAAAGCACATTGCATAAATTATTTATAACTATATATTTCCCAACTATCTTAGAATATAAATTCACTTTGTTAAACTAGACTTGCATTGTTAGTTGATTGGTTGTCACTATGACTTCTAATGAATTTATTGCACCCGAGAAATTTAGAAGAATCTAGATTAAAATCTTTTTTATAATACTTGGGTTGTATTTTGTAATTGAAAAAGATCCTCTTGATGATACATGAACCTGCACATACCATTGATTTGCAAACCTACATTGAGTTCAAAGCACATTGGGTTTAGAAAGCACATTGAATAAATTATTTATATCTATATATTTCCCAACAATCTTAGACTATAAATTCACTTTGTTAAACTAGACTTGGATTGTTAGTTAATTGGTTGTCACTATGACTTCTAATGAATCTATTGCACCTGAGAAATTTAGAGGAATCTAGATTAAAATCTTTTTTACAATACTTGGGTTGTATTTTGTAATTGAAAAAGATCCTCTTGATGATACATGAACCTGCACATACCATTGATTTGCAAACCTACATTTAGTTCAAAGCACATTGAGTTTAGAAAGCACATTGCATAAATTATTTTTATCTATATATTTCCCAACAATCTTAGACTATAAATTCACTTTGTTAAACTAGACTTACAGTATTAATTAATTGGTTGTAACTATGACTTCAACGAACCTAAGCAATTTGGAGGAATCTCAAGCATTGGCAAGAAAAGATTAAAATCTTTTTTTTAATGCTTGGGTTGTATTTTGTAATTGAAAAAGATCCTCCTGATGATTTACATGAACTGTACATACCATTGACTTGCAAACCTACACTGAGTTCAAAGCACATTGAGTTTGGAAAGCACATTGCATAAATTATTTATATCTATATATTTCCCAACAATCTTATAGTATAAATTCACTTTCCTAAACTAGACTTGCATTGTTAATTGATTGGTTGTCGCTATGACTTCTAACGAGCCCGAGAAATTTGGAGGAATCTCAAGCATTGGCAAAAAAAGATTAAAATTTTTCTTACAATGCTTGGGTTCTATTTTGTAAATGAAAAAGATACTCCTGACAATTTACATGAACTCGCACATACCATTGTGTAACACTCCGCTCGCCACGGTTAAAGAATAAAATCACTTTTAGAAAGTCTCATAAATTGGTGTGCTACAACTAAATATGACTTAAAAATATTTTTTTTTCTAAAGGAAACGCTAAGTACTAAGATTTCTAATAATAAATAGAGTCATTTTGTATTAAAATATTAAAATCATGTATGAGAGTGTGCGGAAGTATTTATTAAAATTTCACAAAATTTGTGCTATAAAAATCATAACTTAAAATCTCTGTATATGACTTAGGTCACTGTCATGCTTATCTAGACTAAGTCCCATCCTGCAACTCTACCTTCATAAATATTTTGATCTGTGGTGGTTTAAAAACATAAATGAAATTAAAATGATTCGATGACTCAGTAAGAAACTCATCATAAGGTAAACATACTCAACGTGAGGTTTTTCACAAAATATTTCATGCTAAAAACTTAAAATTATGATCATTAATATATATGTTTATGACATGTATGACTTATCTTTGTTTATTTAACTTATTATACTGGCCTGCACACTTAACCTTATATTCAAGGTTGTGCACTGGTCCCACATCCTGCAGCCGCAAGGGGAGTCGCTAATAGTATTCTAGCATGCTATGGTGGACCACGCTTAGCTTCATGGCTTGCATATCCACCCATAAATTGTATTGGTACCATGCATCTGAATGATCATCTGATTAATTATTCTGAATTTAGCTTACACTTAATCTTATGAAAGCTTACATGTCTTATGCAACGTGAGATGCATAATATATACATAACTATAATATACAGAATGAAACATGGTGAATGACGTGCTTTCAAATATCATGACATGTGTAGTATGTAAACACTGACTTCCAAAGATTTGGCTTTAATAATAATATATATAACTAGATAATGTATACTAATCCTAGTTTATGATCAAGCGACTTACCTTATAATGTTGCTTCTTAAAATTTTTGACATATAATCAATCACAGTATTAGACTGTGTATCTAAGGTTCGGCCGCAACAACTTTGAAAGCTTATGATTTTTTTCCAAATAACACACGGAAGTGAGATATTTATATAGAAATTTGGGAAAAGATGCTAACGAGTTTGAGTTCAAATTAGATTGGGTCGCGATCATTCAAAAGGGGAGTTTGAATTTAAAAATATGATCTAGTAGTTCTATGACGCCCCCAAACCCCCGCTTGAGATGAAACGAAGACTTGGAATGTCAGGACATGCAACATAAAGTTACATACCTCATTTATGACAGTTAATATGTAATAAATCTTAGTATGTAATTAGTAGTTTGCAATAATCACAGCGAAATAAAGGTGATTAGTTAGATCTCATATCAGAATAAATTAAAACATTCCAATAGCATTAATAACCATCATAAGTTCAAACTTAAGGATAGAATTTCTTTAATACAAAATACTTAATCCAAGTCTCATGGTTAGATCAACTATTTCATATGCTCTGAAATATGAAAAGCCA
The DNA here is from genome assembly GCA_003123785.1 of Pterocarya stenoptera. Classification (NCBI taxonomy): domain Eukaryota; kingdom Viridiplantae; phylum Streptophyta; class Magnoliopsida; order Fagales; family Juglandaceae; genus Pterocarya; species Pterocarya stenoptera. Next base: position 7,538 of record QEOT01122124.1, on the reverse strand, counting down.
ATGCTTATGAGCATTAGAATTATATCCAATCTTCGTTTATGGTCTGACTCCTTTTCAACCATCTGTATCCAGCGGTCTTTCATGTTCTTCCTCTACTGGTCCTGACACAACTTCTATCATTCCGGGAGAATGATTGTGGGTTCACAAGGGTAAGATTTACTTGAAATTTTAGTAAGTTAAATAACCAAATTGCACAGAGATAAAATATGCATGATTAATGATAAATATGAGATGCATGCAATGATATACAAAAAAAAAATTCCTTATTTGTCTCTCATTCAGGTTTTCAACATTTTCAAAAAAACTTTGATACACTTTCTTTTCAGAGAACATTTTCACTTTCTCATTTAAAAAACGTGACATTTCGAAAAGAGAACATTTCATACCCCATTACTTTCAAAAATCATAACAATTCATTGTTATTAAAGCCATCATTATTATACGTATGGTAGCAACACAGTTCCACCATGAGCACCTGCCGGTGACCATAGTACAACTCATGTTGACACTACGTCTTTGTCTGCAGACATTGTTCTCAATGCATTGATAACATAACATAACATCATAATATGTACACCCATCAGCTTTAAGTGTCATAACATTTGACTTTGCTTTGATATTCTTTAAAAAGAACCCATTCGAACCCCATTGATTATTCTTTGTCAACTTAGGAATTACCATTCCATTCTTAAATACTCCAAAGTGGACAGAGGATTTTCACTAAGATAATTCTTCATCTTAACCTTTGGGGTCGTGAAAAAAATTATTTTCATACTAAACTTGAAAAATGTATTTCTTGACATGTGCATATGTAGCAAGCTTTTATGAAAAATGACATTTATAGATGCTATATGCTAAAATGGTGAAAATTTTAAATGTCATGTAAATAAGTAATCGAATGCTCAATGATGTATCATATGATGTTTCATGCTCAAAATGACATTTATAATATGAATGTTGCGTTTAAACAAGAATCATAAATAAATTATCTAATAGTAAGTTAGAAGCTAACTTATAAAGAGTTTGGAAATATCGTAGAGGCTGAAATCAAATTCGTACTAAGTTATGATTTGTATTAATATGGAAGACGTTCATGATCAAAAGGTTTCAAAAATAGATATTTACAAAAATATTCCTAAACTCTCAAAAATGGCCACTAAGGCCTCTTATTTCATGGACCTCATATTTTTCATATTCTAAAATCATCTATACTCTTAGAATTTTAAAATTCAAAGTCAAACTAGCTCAAACAATCCCAACCCGTGGCATGCACTCTAGTTAATGCCTAAGTGTGATTTTAACTATTAATTCATATGAATACATGTATATGAGATTCTCTTTAGTTCCAAACAATCAATATAGTCCTTAATGATATGATAAATGTCAATTCTTTGGTGAGTAAGTTCATCCCAATACTTAGTCATAGCTAAAAACCGTAATCTTCACTAATCTTTCATTAATAATACATGATGCTCTTAGTGTAAATCACCAAGGCATGCTTTCAAAATTTACCCAAAACATGTATTTTCATTCTTATCCCAATCAAACGGTTTCTAAATGCTTAATCATCAAGCCTAGGTGAAATAGATCAAACTTCATGCTTTAATCACAACTTACTTAAAACCCATGCATATTTTGATGATAAAAATAAAATAGAATTAAAACTTATCGTGGCATGCTTCTAATAAAAAATAAAATCTTCCATGATCATTCTAAGACATTAATAAATCATATTAAAACATGCTTATGACATGTCATAACAAAATTTTCACTTAAAATAATTTAAACACTTAACCCACCTTTAATGAACCCGATTTTGAATCAAACATGGTAACCTTTTCTAAATTTATCCAAAAATCACTCCGACACTTAAAATCACAACTTGAAATGTAAACTAAGATCTAGGGCAAGAAAACTTGTAAATTTTGTAGCCCACTCAAGCTCCTAGCACAAGAACTCATAAGAACTTTCAAGAACATTCAAACTCACTCATTTTTTAGTTTCTCTCAAAACTAAGGGGGAAGGTGACTCTCTATGCTCAAGGGAGAGCTGGAGATTGGGTGTGGAGGAAATGAGGAGTGGAGGAGCATTTTATAGGCAGCCAAAGGGGTGGGGACATTGGCCTTGGTTCATGAAAATTGGTTGATATGGGTGGTGGTGTAAAGACTGAATTTTGTAGCTTTCATTCCATCACTTTATGTCATTGGTGTAGAACGAAATAGTACCCTAAACCTCCATTATTTCATCACTACATGTTCTAAAATTAACTTAAGGGTTCTGGTCAAGTCGTAGTGCAGAAAGAAGAGGAGAAAAACTATCAAAAACCATCCATGGGGTTGACAGGTTCAAAGTGGTTTTCTTTGGACAGTTTTGTTCATTGCCTTGACTCATCTTTTTGACTCATCATCATGGCTGATTTATGCAGGTGCAATGTAACTTCTTGAAAAAATTTTCAGATGGCATAAAGTGGAGGGTTGGCTACCAAGTGATCATGGAGGTGCATCTCAAAGAAGATGATGCAATGGAGGGTAGTTGCTTAAATGGAGTTGTACATAAAAGCCATTCGGTTTTGGTGCCTTCTTTGGGTGGAAAAACCTAATCAAAGGCTCATGATGGCCATGAAAGCCTTTTGAGGATTGGGTAGTAATGGAGGTGGCATGGGGTGGTGGCTCAGCTAAGGGTAGATAGGTGGTTGAAACTCAACCAAATTAGTTTGCAACCAACTAGCTTCCTAGGTACAATCGGTTTGGTTCTTGAAACCAAACTCATCCAAGGCTTGGTATGGGTTCAATGGGGTCTCACGAGGTGTTTAAGGACCATAGTACCTTTGAGAAAAAGGTTCAAAAAGATTGAGTTTAATGGCAAAACAGTCCATGCACTCAAAGGGCACACATGTGTGTCAATCGGTGTAGTTTGGGGTTTAACATGTCATTTCTACTAATGACATGTGTGGAGGTTTATCTAGGGTCCTAGTATGATCTAAGAATGATGTAATTGAACAATGAAGCAATAAGATTTCATATAAAAAAGGCTAAAAAAATTAAGAACAGAAATTAAGTTTCAAAATATAGTTTAAAGATCACTAATCTTGGATAAGTTGATTAATAGTCTTAACTCAATTTCAAAACTTAATTTGAGTACCTTGGATATGAAATGGGCTTGAGAAAATCCATGGTATGGTGTATTGAGCTTTTAATTTGAAGAATGAAATAAAATAAAACAAAATTTTGGGCGTTGTGGGCTTGAAAGGGTTATAAGTGTGGGTCAATGATCCAAGAGATTTTGGGTTTAAGTGAATGTGGGCTTTATTTCCAGATTTTGAAGGATTAAAAGAGGCCCGAAGATCCACAAAGATGGGGCTTGAAATGCTTACATTGACATAATTGGGTCATAGGTCAAACCTATACCATGCTTGGCCCAACAAGATCTTATGTCTTCCTCATACTTGGGCCAAGACTATCATACCAAGTATTGCACTCCTATAATGCTCGTTTTAGGGATTCTAAAGATTGACCCATAAATTTCCTAAGGTTCTAAAGGCCTTAATAGGATTACTAATGGACTTGCTTTTCTAATCTTTTAGCTTAATAAGTTGGGTCTATTACCTTCACTCTTACTACGTTAGGCCCAATGGCCTTATATTCTTTTCATTGGGCCTATTTTTTCTAGTGTCCTCCAAGAAAGACTTAAGACTTTATATCTCTCAAGTTGGGCATAAGACTTTTTAATATCTTATCATTTGCCCATCACATCCTTAGTACATTAGAGGCCTAAAGTCTTATGTTCATCAAGTTAAGCCTAAGGCCTTAGTGTCTCTCCTAAGCTTTTATACTCAAAAAGTTTGGGCCTTTAATAAACCAATCTCTCAGGTCTTCCTATATCCATAAAAAATTTAACCCAAATTACTTAACCCATTAATGTGGCAACCATCTAATATGCCATGTGTCATTCCCTTATGGGCCTTTTGGTTTCTTATCCTCAAAATTAATTAAGCGTTAAAAATTCTCCAAAATAATATTACTAACCAATCAAACTCCAAAAGTTTTATTTTTTCCAAAAATCAATATTGCACTAGAATTTTCTAATAATTCTTCTAAATCCAAAATATACAATCATCTTACGAACTCAAATATCCAACTTGACCTTATTTTAGAATAGCTCAACTCCTAATTAACTATGATTAAGGCTACTAAGATCAAGCCCTAAGGAGCTTTTTAGGCAGGGTGTTACAAGTTCATTCAATATAAGACTGGCAGTAACTGAGACTACGTAAGAAACTTCAATCAGTGATTATTTAAAATTAAAATAAATTTCTAATGGTCGATCTTTAAATTCTAAAAGGATTCTAACTCGGTTAATAAATAATAAATGAAATTTAACCTAGTTATTGAGTCTAATTAAAACTCATAATCAACCTCAATAATTTATCGTTCATGGGCTTATCCATTATGGCCCATTAAATATAATTTAAACCCAATAAATATTATCAATATTCCGACTTTAGAATTATTAGGCCAGGTCGTTACACATTGATTTGCAAACCTACACTGAGTTCAACTTTTCTTACTTTAAGTACTTGTGTAGAGATGGAGTTACCCATCATAACTTTCATGCCACTTGTATCCTAATGAGTTGAAAATATATTGCAATTAGAAATGACATGTGTTTGCTCTTATGTCTACTATTGTAACACCCGTTCCTATAAGTTAGGAATGTCATGTGACATTCGTAACTCAAGCTGGGTAAGAGACTTACATAGTTAACAAAATATCTCGTTATTTCATAAAAGAGTTCTTAAATAGATCAAGACTTAAGAATAAATTAGAATAAGAGTTTCGATGCTGAAGAAAAATAAAATAACTAACTTAAATCTAAATCAAAATAATTAAATTGTCCACATAGATTATATTAATACTAAGTTCCTTTGTCTAAGCCTGGCCTGCATGCTCATCCTCATCATCTTCCTCACCTAGGTGGTTAAATTATAAAATAAAATATAAAATAAAATGAGTTGAAGACCCAATAAGAAACACACTATATCCTAAACATAATAAACATTAAGTTCTCTAACACTATTTATGCTTAGTACTGATAAAGATCTGAATGTTCATACTTATGCTCATAATATACATGACTTACAAAACTTGACTTTATTATCTTATCTTATTTGGTTAG
>QEOT01122123.1:0-21920 GCA_003123785.1 Pterocarya stenoptera | reverse complement strand
CTGAAAGAAAATATTGAATAATACTTGTACAGCAGCTCCAAACCTAAGAAAATTAATATCACTCATTAGTAGAGTAGCCTAGGAAGGGTGAAAATTAGGTCCCATATTAAAACTAGACCATATTTCGAAAATTGCTTTGAACTAGTTTTTCCAAGAGCTTTTTGCTGGCTTCATGGAACAAAAGGTTGTTTTTGTAGTTTGTAGGGGTAATTTCTATCTAACTCAACATTTGTTACAATATTTTCTGTTACTCCCCCATAGCATTGAGCTTATAAGTATGGCAGCAATTGTAGAACTGTGTAGTGCCAATATGGCAGTGGGATGATAATTGTAGTGAACAGTAGTGTTGAGTACCACAAATGGCGGGCATGATCTGGATTATTTGAAAATTTTCTATTTGTATTAACATTTTTAGTAGTCACTTGTCCATATTGCATTTTTTTTTTTTTAAATGAAAGATCCTCCTAATTCACAAGCGATGATGTTATTGGTTGCTTCCTACATATGCGATACCGTTATTGGAGGGTTGGATCTCTCAATATATACTGTGATGTCTTTCTTGGGTATCATCAGCCCCAAAACAGAGTGCAAGCAATCTATATATTTATTGAAATATTAATTAAATGATTAAATTTTTCTCTTCCCATCAGCTTAATTTTTGGAGTGTTTTATTATCATATATTGCAGTAATCTTAAATTCAGAGTCTCAGACCCTGAATTTACACCTTTTCTCAGTTTTTTAAAAACATATTCCACGTGTTGAGTTCACTTTCTAAGGGAGAGTCTGGCACCTACCTGTGGGGGAGTTTATTTCTATGATTATATTGACTCAAGCTCTTGAGACAATTGTGGTCTAAAAATTTTCTTGAATGGGTCTTTAGCATTTTTCCTGAACAACTCTTCTTCTTTTGGATACTATTTTAGGTTGCGTTTGGATGGTAAGACTATCTCAATCATCTAAGATAATTTCGTATGGATGGATATACTCTCCATCCAAACACACGACTTGTTTCATCTGAAAGAGCCTCACTTTTTCAATCTTAACTCAGCACTTTTCATTGAAACAACTTTTATTTGTAAAACATATAAATAAAAATAATTATTCCATCACTACAACAACAAACCGATCATTGATGGGACCCACTACTTTTTTAATTTCCCATTAAAAGTTAAATATATCTCAATCTACTTGATACATCCAAACACATCTCAATGGGACCCACAATACCTACTCAAACATCTTATCACTACTATTGATAAACTTAGATCATCTAAGATACTCTTAGCATCCAAACGGAGTCAATGTATTTGCATGTCTGTCTTTAACTAGCCTCATAATATGAGTTTATGACCAACACATGGCAAGAAATGATGGAGCCTTGAAGATGCTTGTGAGAAAACAATGGGGGAGTTCATAACTTTTTCGTCAAAATTCATTATGGCTACTTATATTTTTGCATCTGTCCCTAATTTCTCGAACTTTCTTCTTTTTCCTTTCTTATGTTTAGGTGAATGTCTTGTACGCTTTCTGTATACTTGGTTGGCACCTGTTTTTGAGTTTGAATAAAACTATGGTATTACAAAATTTTTTATGCATTTCTATGTCATGGGAAATGCAGGAATTGAAACGATTCCCATCACTTCAGTCTGACATAGCAGCTGCTGCCACAGAAGCATTGGAAAAATTTCGAGATGAAAGTCGGAAAACAGTTCTGCGACTTGTGGATATGGAATCTAGCTATCTGACTGTGGAATTTTTCCGGAAGCTTCATCTTGAACCAGAGAAAAACTCAAACCCATCAGGCCCAAATATGGACCGTTATGCAGACAATCATTTCAGGAAGATTGGTTAGTTATTTTCTGCTTATTTTTAATCCACATAAAGATCCTCTTTAGGTGGTTTGGTTTGTTTCCTTATATTTCAGATACATGAGTTGTGAATCTAAACTTCGAATCACATAAATATATTCTCAAGATGCATGCTGTAAGTGCTGAATATACTATCCAATTTGATACAGGTTCAAACGTTAACGCTTACATTAACATGGTTTGTGATACACTGAAGAATTCAATTCCCAAGGCTGTGGTCTATTGTCAAGTTCGAGAGGCCAAGAGATCACTGCTCAACCAGTTTTATGCACACGTTGGAAGGAGGGAGGTAAGGTTTTCAAATCCTTGCGTGCCTTGTCCTTAAATCCTCCACCTCTCTTCTTAGAAGATACATCTATTGAATGAATTTTCGAAGGGTATATTCCCAAGATATTGGAAAAATAAACGAGAAAGTTATATATGATCAATTTGAACTCGATTTTAATATATTTCTAATAGGTTTAGACTTTATCTAAAAAAATATTCATAGGTTTGGCAAAATCTTTACATGGATAGTGAACATCAACAATTTGAACTCGATTTTAATATATTTCTAATAGGTTTAGACTTGATCTAAAAAAATATCCATAGGTTTGGCAACATCTTTACATGGATAGTGAAAATCCTTGGAAGTTAGTTCTCTTCTCTCCACTCCTCTTCCCTTCACCAAGTTCTGTTTATACATGGCCCAATTTATCACAATTTCTACCCCCAAGCATCTTCATTTCCCTTCTATAGAAAACAAATCCCATTATATGCTCATTCTTCATCGAATCATATAGATTGATCTAGCATGATAGAATTTCTATTCCGTTCACTGAATATTTAGCGTCTTTTTTATATAAGCCTGTTTATTCATCTTTACAAAATTTGAACTTCCGGAACTTATTTCTTAATGTGTGTTCCCAATCGAATTCTTTGGGGAAAATAATAATAAATGTTGATATAACATGTGTTTATACCATCCTCTAGTGTGTCCAGATTTCCGTGTACTATTTTATTTCCTCAAAATTTGTTTCACCAAGAAAATGGGACTGAATAATATTCAGACATGAAGTAATAACACTCTGAACAGAAATTAAACTTCGCAGTTTGCTTAGACATTCTGGGAGATTATTCTATTCCTGGAAGTGCAAAACCATCAGGTATATGGTGCATTGATTATTCTGGTTTGCTAAAGTGGTAGTCTAGATTTGATAAATCAAACTATTACTCCCGAAAGCTTAGTTAAGGCATTTGAAGGGTTGGCATGGTCAGTTGTCGTTTCCTAGTGTTCCGAAGGAAGTAAAAATAGGCATCGTTGGACATATGAAAAGTTAACAATATTGTGCTGTGATGTATGTTCAGAAGGAGCAGCTGGGTGCAATGTTGGACGAAGACCCTGCACTAATGGAAAGGAGAACAGCCATAGCTAAGAGGCTTGAACTGTACAAATCAGCCAGAGATGAGATTGACTCCGTGGCTTGGAAATAATTGCATACTACAAGATGCACCCTGTTTTAACAAATCATTGCATATTCTTTTTGTACACTAAAAATAATGGTAGTCTACATCAGTGTGATTTGGTTTTCCGCCCTCCTAAAAGTTGATTTAAGTTTTATAAGTTTCTCAACTCTCATTTTTAAAAGATCATTACCAATATCTATGATATATACTCCTAATCACGCCTGTGTGTACGTGCAACGTAGTAATCATGGTTTTTTCTTCTTTCTATATTGGATTGGAGTTTATATTGGGCGCTGGGATTATAATTGGTTGATGGGTATTTTGTGCTTTTTTTCTCAAAATGATATGTTTGGTTCCTTTCTCCTTTTTTGTCTTTTTCTTTTTATGAAGCAAGCATATTATAGATATATTAAATAGTTCCAGGATACGATAGTTAACAGAGTGGGAGGCCCGAACATTTAATCCAAACCAGCAAAAACAACACAAGAAAAAAACAGAAAAGCGGGTTTTGGGGTCAAAGAATTGACCCCGACCCAATTCCCACAAGGGGATGCCGCTTTAAGTGGTTTTGACTACGACTGAAAGTCGCAATGAAGTGATTTGTGCTGCATTTTGTTGGTCTAGACTGGCTGCAAGAGGCTTCCACTACCTCTTTCATACGATCCTTGATTCCTTTCACTTTCACAAAAGTACAATTCACAAACTAACATTGTTATTGTGATATATTATAGAGAATATCTTCACACAGGTGTATCCGCTATTCTTCAAACAACAGCAACTAATGATAGGTTGCCACGTAGAGCCCACATCTTTCCAAAATTGGACTGCATTGTAGAGGAAAAAAAATTGCCGAGAATCAATGCGAAAGCTCCTCTGTCGAAATCCACACCCCCTTTCTCTCTCCTTCCCTCTCCTTCCCACATTCACGAAGCTTGATATGTCGAAGTCATTTTTCCACAATTTTTTGCACCAATGCGCATCACCTCTATGAGCCAGAAGAGTTGTAGGCACTACCATAACCCAAACAACAAATTTCAGCACTACTACTTCTCTGCAAGTTTTCCATTAGTCTAGTTTACAAGAAAACTAAAGGCTTGAAACAAAAATCCCATAAAAAATGCACAGAGCAAGAAAATAGTAATAGTGGTACCTCTGGTTGGTGCTTTTTTTTTTTTTGAAACAAACAAACTCATTCCATTCATGAACCGAAGTTACAAATGTGACTTATTAATACATAAAAAATCCAGATTATAAGCCAACTACACATCAACTATAAGGCTTTCCTACACACAAATTTCTTTGTGGTAGTCATTATCTTAACTTCGCAATGAGTTCTCTCCTGACAGAGAAAAGCTCTGTAAAACAGAACTTAACAAATCCAATAGCCTAATTCTAATTTATTAATGACTGATAAAACAAACACTAGAAACTACAAGCGAAAACAAAAACAAATTGCTGAGCCACAACTTTCGATGTCACCCTGGGCTTCTCGCCCACCACAGGCATCGGCATCTCAAGCCCTGACGGCACCAGCACCCAGCTTCTGCATGGACAAAAACAGCCTCCACTGAGCAGGAAGCGCCTACTAGCGAGCATTAGCCGTACTGCCACCGGCCGTAGCAACTCCCACCGTTCTCAATCTACTTTTGCCCCAGTTGCGTTCGACCCAAAGGCTAAAAACACCTCACTCGGGTCAACAGTAAACCAGAAGCAGAAATACAAAAAAAGCAGAAAATTAAAAACGGAACAACAGAACACAGATGGCAAAAAAAACACAAAAAGATGAATAGTATATATAGCGTTGGCAGTGGCGCTTCCAGGATACTATTCAATTTGGGAGGAAAGCCTACTGTCGATCCTGGGAGTCCCGAAGACAAGGAATCCATAGAAGCCGAGCGTGGCGCCGGTAGAGATCTTGTTAGATTCCCACGTAAAATTGCCTCTAAAGTTGCACCTTGGCCATATGCACACATATCGCTCGAGCGGAGTGTCGAGCAGAGCTCTCGGGTTGCAAACTCGCTTGAGTGGGCTGTCGAGNGTGCTGAATATACTATCCAATTTGATACAGGTTCAAACGTTAACGCTTACATTAACATGGTTTGTGATACACTGAAGAATTCAATTCCCAAGGCTGTGGTCTATTGTCAAGTTCGAGAGGCCAAGAGATCACTGCTCAACCAGTTTTATGCACACGTTGGAAGGAGGGAGGTAAGGTTTTCAAATCCTTGCGTGCCTTGTCCTTAAATCCTCCACCTCTCTTCTTAGAAGATACATCTATTGAATGAATTTTCGAAGGGTATATTCCCAAGATATTGGAAAAATAAACGAGAAAGTTATATATGATCAATTTGAACTCGATTTTAATATATTTCTAATAGGTTTAGACTTTATCTAAAAAAATATTCATAGGTTTGGCAAAATCTTTACATGGATAGTGAACATCAACAATTTGAACTCGATTTTAATATATTTCTAATAGGTTTAGACTTGATCTAAAAAAATATCCATAGGTTTGGCAACATCTTTACATGGATAGTGAAAATCCTTGGAAGTTAGTTCTCTTCTCTCCACTCCTCTTCCCTTCACCAAGTTCTGTTTATACATGGCCCAATTTATCACAATTTCTACCCCCAAGCATCTTCATTTCCCTTCTATAGAAAACAAATCCCATTATATGCTCATTCTTCATCGAATCATATAGATTGATCTAGCATGATAGAATTTCTATTCCGTTCACTGAATATTTAGCGTCTTTTTTATATAAGCCTGTTTATTCATCTTTACAAAATTTGAACTTCCGGAACTTATTTCTTAATGTGTGTTCCCAATCGAATTCTTTGGGGAAAATAATAATAAATGTTGATATAACATGTGTTTATACCATCCTCTAGTGTGTCCAGATTTCCGTGTACTATTTTATTTCCTCAAAATTTGTTTCACCAAGAAAATGGGACTGAATAATATTCAGACATGAAGTAATAACACTCTGAACAGAAATTAAACTTCGCAGTTTGCTTAGACATTCTGGGAGATTATTCTATTCCTGGAAGTGCAAAACCATCAGGTATATGGTGCATTGATTATTCTGGTTTGCTAAAGTGGTAGTCTAGATTTGATAAATCAAACTATTACTCCCGAAAGCTTAGTTAAGGCATTTGAAGGGTTGGCATGGTCAGTTGTCGTTTCCTAGTGTTCCGAAGGAAGTAAAAATAGGCATCGTTGGACATATGAAAAGTTAACAATATTGTGCTGTGATGTATGTTCAGAAGGAGCAGCTGGGTGCAATGTTGGACGAAGACCCTGCACTAATGGAAAGGAGAACAGCCATAGCTAAGAGGCTTGAACTGTACAAATCAGCCAGAGATGAGATTGACTCCGTGGCTTGGAAATAATTGCATACTACAAGATGCACCCTGTTTTAACAAATCATTGCATATTCTTTTTGTACACTAAAAATAATGGTAGTCTACATCAGTGTGATTTGGTTTTCCGCCCTCCTAAAAGTTGATTTAAGTTTTATAAGTTTCTCAACTCTCATTTTTAAAAGATCATTACCAATATCTATGATATATACTCCTAATCACGCCTGTGTGTACGTGCAACGTAGTAATCATGGTTTTTTCTTCTTTCTATATTGGATTGGAGTTTATATTGGGCGCTGGGATTATAATTGGTTGATGGGTATTTTGTGCTTTTTTTCTCAAAATGATATGTTTGGTTCCTTTCTCCTTTTTTGTCTTTTTCTTTTTATGAAGCAAGCATATTATAGATATATTAAATAGTTCCAGGATACGATAGTTAACAGAGTGGGAGGCCCGAACATTTAATCCAAACCAGCAAAAACAACACAAGAAAAAAACAGAAAAGCGGGTTTTGGGGTCAAAGAATTGACCCCGACCCAATTCCCACAAGGGGATGCCGCTTTAAGTGGTTTTGACTACGACTGAAAGTCGCAATGAAGTGATTTGTGCTGCATTTTGTTGGTCTAGACTGGCTGCAAGAGGCTTCCACTACCTCTTTCATACGATCCTTGATTCCTTTCACTTTCACAAAAGTACAATTCACAAACTAACATTGTTATTGTGATATATTATAGAGAATATCTTCACACAGGTGTATCCGCTATTCTTCAAACAACAGCAACTAATGATAGGTTGCCACGTAGAGCCCACATCTTTCCAAAATTGGACTGCATTGTAGAGGAAAAAAAATTGCCGAGAATCAATGCGAAAGCTCCTCTGTCGAAATCCACACCCCCTTTCTCTCTCCTTCCCTCTCCTTCCCACATTCACGAAGCTTTATATGTCGAAGTCATTTTTCCACAATTTTTTGCACCAATGCGCATCACCTCTATGAGCCAGAAGAGTTGTAGGCACTACCATAACCCAAACAACAAATTTCAGCACTACTACTTCTCTGCAAGTTTTCCATTAGTCTAGTTTACAAGAAAACTAAAGGCTTGAAACAAAAATCCCATAAAAAATGCACAGAGCAAGAAAATAGTAATAGTGGTACCTCTGGTTGGTGCTTTTTTTTTTTTTGAAACAAACAAACTCATTCCATTCATGAACCGAAGTTACAAATGTGACTTATTAATACATAAAAAATCCAGATTATAAGCCAACTACACATCAACTATAAGGCTTTCCTACACACAAATTTCTTTGTGGTAGTCATTATCTTAACTTCGCAATGAGTTCTCTCCTGACAGAGAAAAGCTCTGTAAAACAGAACTTAACAAATCCAATAGCCTAATTCTAATTTATTAATGACTGATAAAACAAACACTAGAAACTACAAGCGAAAACAAAAACAAATTGCTGAGCCACAACTTTCGATGTCACCCTGGGCTTCTCGCCCACCACAGGCATCGGCATCTCAAGCCCTGACGGCACCAGCACCCAGCTTCTGCATGGACAAAAACAGCCTCCACTGAGCAGGAAGCGCCTACTAGCGAGCATTAGCCGTACTGCCACCGGCCGTAGCAACTCCCACCGTTCTCAATCTACTTTTGCCCCAGTTGCGTTCGACCCAAAGGCTAAAAACACCTCACTCGGGTCAACAGTAAACCAGAAGCAGAAATACAAAAAAAGCAGAAAATTAAAAACGGAACAAGAGAACACAGATGGCAAAAAAAACACAAAAAGATGAATAGTATATATAGCGTTGGCAGTGGCGCTTCCAGGATACTATTCAATTTGGGAGGAAAGCCTACTGTCGATCCTGGGAGTCCCGAAGACAAGGAATCCATAGAAGCCGAGCGTGGCGCCGGTAGAGATCTTGTTAGATTCCCACGTAAAATTGCCTCTAAAGTTGCACCTTGGCCATATGCACACATATCGCTCGAGCGGAGTGTCGAGCAGAGCTCTCGGGTTGCAAACTCGCTTGAGTGGGCTGTCGAGTGAGTTTTAAGCGGAGATCTCGGGTTGTATTCACTTGAGCAGAGTCAAGTGGAGTGTCGAGCGAACCTTGGCTCGAGCCAGGGTCGAGCCACAGTCAAGCCAATCCTCAAAAATGGTATTTTCAGCATGAAATCAAGCCAAAGTTTGACCCCATGCACCACCTTAGCCGAACCATTGGCTCATGCATGCCACGGCCATGTGGTCCATGCCACTATCTTTATTTATTTCATTTATTTTAATTATTTTATTTCATTTATTTCAAAGGGACCTATTGTGGGTTTCCAACTTGTTTTGCTTATAAATAGGACATTTCTTTCTTGCTTTAGGATCTTTTGGAAAATTCTCTAAGTGGGTAGACTATTGTTTAAGATATCACTCTTCGGTGCTTAGCACTTGGGCTACTTGGGTGAAATTTGTGAATTCCTAGTAGAGAATCATCACCTTGCAATTCGTGAATAGGTGTGATTCAATCTATCTTGTTCTTTGCAACTTGGTGCAATTTGTGAATCCAAGTTGTGTTTATCTTTAATCATGTTATTTTATCAATATATGAGGTTTATTCAACACTTGTGCAATTCGTGAATCAATTGTTGGATTACTTTCATTTGTTTATTCAAGTGTTCAAGTATTTTGCTTTGTTCTTGATTGTTCATCATTTTGTTCTTGGTGTTCATCAATACATTAGTCATTCAATCCATCCAAACACTAATTTCAGCCACCCTAAGTATTTGTCCACTTTCCATAAATCATTTACCTCTTCTATTTCAGCCCTAGCCGAAATCTCCATACTTTCCATACTTAGCCACTTATCAAATTCATATTCCCTCCTCATTCAAATTCAAATTTGGCCACTCTTACCTAATTTGAATTAACCCTAGCTGCCTACCATTCTTTCCATATTAGTGTTTCCATAGTTGGAAATCCTAGTTGACCACTTTAACCATCCCATTCCTACCATAGCCGAAACCCTCTTTCCATATTAATTCAAATTCAAATTTCGGCTACACTAGCCTTATTTGAATTGGTCTTAGCCACCCACTCCACTTGCCATATTAGGGTTTCCATATTGGTAAACCCTAGTTGACTCCCTCAATCCACTTGGCCGGCCATCACCCTATCCATAATCAAATCCCAAGTTTTTAGGAAACCTTCCTAAAAACACTCATCCACCTATTCGGCCAAGCCCTAGCCGACCACATCAAACCCTAGCCTCCACCCAAGTTTCGGCAACCCTAGTTGCCTCTTGGCCGAACCCTAGCCTCACTCAATCCACCCTTGCACCCATCAACTCGGCATCCACCAAAGACCAAGCCATAGCCGAACCACATTGAGCCATATTCACCCATACACTTCATCAACCTTTTTCACATTTCCATACATCCATTTAAGCTTAAACACCTAACCTCACCATACCAAAGTTGTCATCATCACCATTGTTGCGCTTCATCCAAGCAAGAGAGGACTTGGCATTCAGTCATCTCAAGGAGAACCTAGGTGAGGAGAACATAGTGTTTAGGGACTTGACCGAGGTCCCTAACAGATCTCCTCAGTGGTGCGTGATGATCACACGTCGTCGGGGTCCAGAAACTTTGTCTCACGTGTGCAGGCTACGCGCCACTCCGATGGACGCCGAGTTTGGTGGTCTTGAAGATCGACGAGTGGGCGTCCTCCCAGTGGGGCACATGTGGAAATGTGATGGCTGGATAGGCTCGAACGGCAATCCTCCCTTTTTTGGCCTGAGAAACACACAAAAAAAAATAACTAAAAAACACTACAAAGAGAATAACATGAATAGTAGAGATACGAAAAAAGAAAAGAGGGGGGAGGGAGGAGCCGAAGCCCCTCCCTCTTTAGCAAATCTGAGGTTGTGAGGTTTTTTCTGTCGAGAGAAAACGTTGAGAAGGAAGACAGGTTTTTCCCGCCCTCTGGTTGGTGCTTTGAACGTTGCTTCATGTCTCTGAAGATATAAAGACTGGTGACCAAATAGTACAAAAAATACAAAGATAGAAGCAGATGAATACTGAATTAATGAAGCGTGAGAGAGAGAGGCAACAGAAGAAGAAGAAGAAGAAGAAGCAGCAGTAGCAAATTCTGTTCATCGAAACAATTCTTTAATGCTTGCGTTTGAAGGGATTTCTGTTCATCGAAACAATCCTTTCTTCGTTTTGGAAAGGGTGATTTGGCCTTTGCTATGGTGCGGCCAAGTTCAAAATGAGATCATGTGCTCAGCTGAGATGTCATTTTGCAATTGGTCTACGATAAAGTCCCTTTATAGGACATACTGTTCCAAAGAGGGCTCTATATTATATTGTTAAGTTTTTCTTCCCTTTAATTATGAAGGATATCTAGTCATAAATTTTTATATTTATAAGATCCTAACGTAACATACCCAGATTACAAGGGAATCGTAGTGTAAAAGTTCTCTTGAGGGGAGCACCTCCAAAATTAAAATTTCTTTTACTATTTTGCTTGCTATTACTATGTTCCCTGGGCAGTATATAGATCGTCAGACTCTCGTAATGCATTTCCCTTCTATAGTCCTTGACCTGGGCTAAAATAAGCAAAAAACATTAAATTAATCCGTAACATAAATGGCCCATGAAATGTTATCTAAAGAACTTGATATGGGGGTCCTTTGGAAATATAACTCATCTCATTTTAAATTTTTTTTATAATTTTCTTTTTAAACGTCACTAAAAAACAAACACTTTAATTTTAAATTTTTAACTTTTTCATTGCTAATCATTACAATTTCTCCAAACTTTTAAACAAAACATTAAAAAAAAAATCAACTTTTTCAAATTTCAAAATAAAAATTATATTAAAAATTAAATTCTAACAATATTTTAATTTTATAATATTTTTTATTCAATTTTTTATCTCTCATTTCCTAAAACTCAATAAAATCTTAACTCAAACCATTTTATTACTATTCACAAGCTACTTCATTACTGTTTACAAAATTCTCATCTCATCCCATTCCCAAGCATCCCCTTAAGCTAACTAGTTGTACATAAAACATAACCCAAGTAACTGATCTAAGAGTAATAGAAATGGATAACCAAACAAGGAAAATTTAGAACAAAATGATGAGAAATAATAAGAATAAAAATCAAGCTTAAAACATGGTTTCAAGATCACTAATCGTGTGGTGATTGATCAATGCTCTTAATGAGCTAATCTTCTAAATTCAAATGTTGATCTAAGAGTTAATCTATAAAAGTAAACAGGCGGGGTGTTACATCACAACCATAACAAACTCATTAAGGCCGAAACGTACATAAGCCATTTTTCTTGATTTTTATTGTAATTCTATCAAACCTCATTTCTCATACTTAAACCAAAATATTAAAACATAGAAAATCATATCCTATGTCCAAATAGCATACAAAAACAACCAACAAAATTCATCTCACAAAATCGAGAGGAGATAAGTTGAGATGAAAATTGAATAAAATATTATTAGAATATTATTATTATTTTGGGATTTGAAAAAGTTGAATTGTTTATTATCTTTTCTATGGAAATTTGATAAAATTGTAATGATAAGATGAGATGAAACAGTTCTTGTATCCAAATAGAGCCTTAGTATTTAATCATTTGATTAAATCATTTCCACATGCTATTAACCAATCAAATTCATGTTATGACATCATTATTCAACCCTTTAAACCTTAAAAATTTTATTGGCCCAAGAAAAATTAGATTTGGGTTTGATAGCAACCAAAACCTTATCCAAATCTTTCTTTAAACCCCAAATTGAGACCTATTAGGTTAAGGCCCACAAAATTGAGCCGCTTTTGCAAGACTTGTGGAGGAATTTTTCTCCCATCCATGGCTGACCGAACTCTGCCAACATAGCCCTTAGTTGTACTTGATTTGAAGGCCAAAGCCACCTCACTCACCAAGTCTCACACGGCAACTCTAGGCAACAATACCATGGGCTGGTTTTGCCCATTGTTTTAGGCTGACACAACCATCACTCAAGGTCATTCACAACCCTCTCATCACCCCCTTAGTTGTGTAAAAAGGCGTCCAGTCCATTTCCCTTTCATTTCATCCATTTTCAACACTTTTCTTGGAAAGAAACTTAAAAGTTCTTTCAGACAATTTTTCTAAGTCACTTTGCACGATCTTTTTGAAAATCTTTGCAATAGTTGTTCCTCTTTGAGTCTATTTTTTATGGATATCTTTTGTGTTGATTTGCATTGCCATTTGATCTGTCAAAAGTTGTTTTAACCGTGAAAATGTCATTATGGCCGATAAACTAGATAGTTCTTATTATTTTGGAGTTTTTGACCAAGCTATTGAAAAGTTCTTGGTCCGAAATTTTTTTGTAGTGTAGTTAACATATTTATATGACATTGTGATGAGGATTCGTTACATGTTATAAGTTTTTGATAAAAAATTTTCTTCAATCTAAAAAGTTGGAAACTGGAAGTAGTAAAACTGTTTCTATTTTGTGAAAGCTTGAGTCTTTTATTGTGAAATCATGCTCCAATGGATTTTATATTTTTATATGATGATCACAATCTTTGATCTACATGTTAGGATGTTATTTTGAATATTTTTTGCTGTGATTTTGAAGTTATGATATTTATGCATGAAGAGACACAGTTAGGCCATAAATTTGAGGTTTGTGGTTAGATCCATATTTTGGTTTAATTTTGGCTATGTGATCTTGAGTTTAATGCTTGTCTCTACTCTAAGACACGATTTTTAACCATTTGATGTTGTTGGTTTGTGATTTTTGTCATAGTATGTTTCAGATCAAAGGATTTGATCAAAACTAAATCTTAAGGTAATCAATTTTGAGTTTAAGTGTTGAAGCCAAAAGTTTGGTGATGGATTTGTGGTTTTTGTGGTTTTTCTTGATGATTCAAAGCATGATATTTCTTAGGATTATGTTAGAAATATCAGTTCCTCTTCGAACGGTATATCCGATAATATGAGTTTATTGGAAGCCAATAGGGAGCTGACACATCACCTAAGCACACATTCTCATTTTGGATTGCATCGCACCATAGCAAATAAAAAAGCAAGGACCTTGACACCCACCCTTGTATTCTTTTCTCCTTAGAACCATCAACCCAGATCGTCCACATTCAAATGCACGTCGTACGACCTCCGGTCCTGATGAAGGAGCTCCAGATCAAACCGATAGGCATAGCCCAAGTATATACAAGAAAAATAGACCTAGTTGGTGGATAAAACTTCAAATTCTGAAGCTGATTTCCTTGAAATGAATTGTCTCTTAGCCAAAAATGAAGAAGGAAAAACCAGCACTAGCCCAGTGATTATAATTTTTTTTCCTGTCTTTGGATTTTTTGAACTCCTTGAAGCACGTTGACTCCATCTCTTTCAGATGCTATTAGTACAATTTTGCTCGTGATTGTGTGTGTGAGATTGCTCTCTTGACCAAACTCATGATATTTGTGGATAATTCATAATTATATTTTTTCGAAGCACACATAAATGACGATTTAGATGTACCTATGAGTAGAGGGCTTGCATTTAGTACGTTCTCTAATCAACCTTCATAATCTCTATAAAATCTTGAGAAAAACATCAAGGGTTTTGGATCACATTTATTGTGCCAACAAAAATTTCACTGTTAGATACGTTGAGATTCCTTCTCATGAGTCAAGGGAGGGAGGGTTACAATCTAGTGGGTTTCATGGAGGAGGGAGGGTGACTTACAGTGGAGATCTAAAAGCCTGGCTCAGAGAGGAGAGAGAGGGAGAGAGAGAGAGAGAGACTTACAGAGCTCCGACGGTGGTCTTGCTCCTCGAAGGTTTGCTTGCCAAGGAGAGGGGGAGAGAGAGAGAGAGGGAAGGAGGACAGAGTGAAATTTGGAAAAAAAAATATTTCTTTCCTATGTAGTGTGATCTACCATTGGGTTCATGTGAGGTCTACGTGGCAGCCTACCATTTGCTGTTGTTGCTAGGGGAATATTGGTTGGGACCTGCAGGAAGGTTTTCTCTAGGAATATATTAGAAGTGTATCTTTGAACTTTTGGAGTTCTTAGAGTTGTTTTAAAAAGGGACAAAACCTTGAGAATCAAAGATTATGTTTTTAGTTAAAGCTTAGAGCTTTGTTTTAAAAAGATTTTTGTGATTTTTGTAAAGTGAGTTTTTTTTTTTTATCTTGTATGATTTTTAAATATAGGATGTGATCATCCATGTTGCAATATTATGATTTTAAGCATGAGGAATGAGATTGATAGAATTGCAACAAAAATAATGTGTTTTGCCCTCGAAGGTTTCTGCCTTAGTGTATTTGTCATGTTGTGATTTGTTTTAATTTTTTCTAATTAGATATTTGGATTTAGGACAAAAATTATATAAAGACCATAAATTTTGGCGAGTTTTGGAGTTAGGATGCAAAATCTTTAAGTTATGGGTAAAATTGTCATTTTTCCATATGTAGAGGGTAAAATGCTAATTTTACTTTAAGATAGCATTTTTCATATTTCTAAGTTATTAGTGATTAAATTTTAACATTTATAAATCCTTACCTACAATTTCTCGTGTTTCATACTTTTCTCCATAAACGCAACAATCATTGTAAGTTAGCTTCTAATTTACTGTTAGATTACTGTGTATGTTTGTTGGTGAGTGAACTATTATTTATGTACTTATGTTATCATATGTGCCATGCCATGCCATGTCACTATATGTCATTATGTTACGCATTATATTCTACCTCTTTATGTTTATAGTTACATACTATATTCTGTCATGTAATGTATATATGTTACACATTATGCCATGTCACATAATGTTTATCTGTTACACATTATGTTATGTCATGAAATGTTTGTCTGTTTTATGTTATATCATGTCACAAAATTTTTGTCTGTTTCATGTTTGCCATGTCATGTAATGTTTTTCTGTTACATGTTATGCCATGACACGAAATGTTACGTCATGTAATTTGTCTTACATATATGTCACGTTACATCAAGTCATCTATCATGTCGTTCCATGTCATGCTATGTCTTGAGTACAGTTTGTATATCTCGAAAACAGTATTTTCCAAATCTAGTTATGTTATGTCCACGCACAATTAAGTTATTGTTCAAATCATTATTATTAAATCATGGTAATCCCATCAGATAAGGCTACTCTATAATAGTAATCCCATCAGACGAGACTACTTTATCATGGTAACCCCATGAGACAAGACTACACTATCATGGTAACCCCATGAGACAAGACTACACTATTGTGGTAACCTCATGAGACAAGGACATCATGGTAATTCCATGAGATACAGACATTGTGGTAACCCCACGAGACAAGAATACAATTCAAGTTCATGATTATTTCACGTTCAAGTTCATGTTCAATTTCCAGAATCTCTTGTAATAATTCAGAAAGCAATGGTCAGACGGGAAGAAACTTTCAGGAAACTCAGAATTTTGGCCGTAATGATGTGAATTCAGAAGGTGAGGTTTTGCATCGTGGTATGGGTGACAGAACCTTTGTTAAAGGTATAAAGTTAGAATTTTCAAGATTTGGAGGTAGAAATCCATCAGCTTGGATTTACAAGGACAACAAGTATTTTCTTTATCATCAAGTACCACTACGGCAAAGAATTTTTTTTGGATCATTCATATGGATGAAGAGGCTCTTATCTAGTTCCAAGATGTAAGTGAGGCTGGTTCTTTTCATTCTTGGGAGGAGTTTACTCAGGCTGTGCAGATTAGGTTGGGTCATCTGCATATGATGATCCAATGGAAGCTCTTATAAGATTAAAACAAGTAAGCTATGTTACTCATTATAAAGCTGAGTTTGAGTTGCTATCCAATAGAATAAAAGAGGTTTCAGGAAAAAAAAGAAAAAAAAAAAACTTAGTTGTTGCTTAAGTGGCTTGCGTGATGAGATCAGATTGCCAGTAAGAATGTTGAATCTTACTTCATTAAATGATGCTTTTGGGTTACTAAAATCCAGGAGCAATATGTTTGGAGTACTAAGAAGCATGGAGGAATAGTTTTGTCGATTTTCATCAATAGAATTATGAAGCCAAGAATGGTCCTATGGGATCTATTTTGGGTAATCCTAAGTCCTCAGCAGTTACTAAGTTGCCTTATCAGAAAGTGGCTGAGGCTCAAATGTGGGAAAGAAAAAGAAATGGCATGTGCTATTTTTGTGATGATAAGTGCCATCAAGGCTACAAGTGTGCTAAGCCAAAGATTTACTTGTTGGAGGATATGGAAGTGCTTGATAGTGAGGTTGTTGAGGAGCAAGATAAGATAGATTCAATGAGAATTCTAAAGAATGTGGAGATATTGCCTCTATCTCGTTACAGGCTATTGTTGGTTCTCAAGTCCTAAGACAATGAGAATTGTGAGCCAAATTAACAAGAAAATGATGGTTATTTTAATTGACACTGGTAGTACTCACAACTTTGTGGATACTGCAGTGGTCACAAAATGTGAATTGGCTGTAAATGGTGATCAATCGATTTAAGTTAGAGTTGGTAATGGTGATGTGGTGCACAGTTTGGGCAGTACTGTTGCTATAGCAGTGTATATGCAAGGAACTAAGTTTATTGCTGATTTTTATACCCATAGTTTGGGTGGATGTGATGTAGTAATGGAGGTGCAATGGTTGTTATCATTGGGTCCTCTACTGTGGAATTTTGTTGAACTGCAGATGGAATTTTCTTATAAAGGCAGCATTGTTGTTCTTAAAGGCCTCACATCTCCTAATGCTGAGCTGGTTGATAATAAGGAGATATCTAGCATTTCTAAGGTTGGATCTAAAGGGTTTTGGTTGCAATTGATGACTGTGGAAACTAATCAGAACCTGTCTGGTTCTTGCGCTAAAATTGAGGAGTTGTTGCAGAAGTATGATGGAGTCTTTGAGGAACCCAATGGTCTTCCTCCTCATAGGTCTCGAGATCACCAGATTTTGTTGAAGAATGAGTCTATGCC
Source organism: Pterocarya stenoptera (assembly GCA_003123785.1). Taxonomy (NCBI): domain Eukaryota; kingdom Viridiplantae; phylum Streptophyta; class Magnoliopsida; order Fagales; family Juglandaceae; genus Pterocarya; species Pterocarya stenoptera. The sequence goes on along the minus strand of QEOT01122123.1, from coordinate 4,262 downwards.
TGTTTGTTTAAGGCCATATAGATACCCTTTTTTATCAGAAAATTGAAATTGAAAAGATTGTTGCAGAATTGTTGAAGAATGGTGTCATCAGCCAAGCCAGTCACCATTTTCTTCTCCTGTGTTGCTGGTTAGAAAGTCAAATAGCTCTTAGAGAATGTGCATGGATTATAAGGTATTTAATGAGGCTACCATTAAAGATAAGTACCCAATATCAGTAATTGATGAATTGTTAGATGAGCTATTTGGCTCAACCGTGTTTTCTAAACTTGACCTAAGGTCAGGTTATCATCAAATTAGAATGAGGCTTGAGGNAGTACTCACAACTTTGTGGATACTGCAGTGGTCACAAAATGTGAATTGGCTGTAAATGGTGATCAATCGATTTAAGTTAGAGTTGGTAATGGTGATGTGGTGCACAGTTTGGGCAGTACTGTTGCTATAGCAGTGTATATGCAAGGAACTAAGTTTATTGCTGATTTTTATACCCATAGTTTGGGTGGATGTGATGTAGTAATGGAGGTGCAATGGTTGTTATCATTGGGTCCTATACTGTGGAATTTTGTTGAACTGCAGATGGAATTTTCTTATAAAGGCAGCATTGTTGTTCTTAAAGGCCTCACATCTCCTAATGCTGAGCTGGTTGATAATAAGGAGATATCTAGCATTTCTAAGGTTGGATCTAAAGGGTTTTGGTTGCAATTGATGACTGTGGAAACTAATCAGAACCTGTCTGGTTCTTGCGCTAAAATTGAGGAGTTGTTGCAGAAGTATGATGGAGTCTTTGAGGAACCCAATGGTCTTCCTCCTCATAGGTCTTGAGATCACCAGATTTTGTTGAAGAATGAGTCTATGCCTGTTTGTTTAAGGCCATATAGATACCCTTTTTTATCAGAAAATTGAAATTGAAAAGATTGTTGCAGAATTGTTGAAGAATGGTGTCATCAGCCAAGCCAGTCACCATTTTCTTCTCCTGTGTTGCTGGTTAGAAAGTCAAATAGCTCTTAGAGAATGTGCATGGATTATAAGGTATTTAATGAGGCTACCATTAAAGATAAGTACCCAATATCAGTAATTGATGAATTGTTAGATGAGCTATTTGGCTCAACCGTGTTTTCTAAACTTGACCTAAGGTCAGGTTATCATCAAATTAGAATGAGGCTTGAGGATGTACATAAAACTACATTTAAGACACATGAGGGACATTATGAGTTCCTTGTTATGCCATTTGGATTCACTAATACTCCATCAACCTTTCAAGCTCTCATGAATGATGTCTTTAAACTATTCTTGAGCAAATTTGTAATTGTGTTCTTTGATGATATTCTAGTGTATAACAAAGAGCTAGAATCTCATTTGTTGCATTTATCCACTGTCTTGGAGGTTTTACAACAGAATCAGTTGTTTGCCAAGAAATCCAAGTGCCATTTTGCATGCCAAGAAATAGAGTATTTAGGCCATTTAATTTCCAAGGAAGGTGTGAAGGCTGAACTCCTAAAACCTTAAGGTGTTTTTGGGGTTGACAGGATACTATAAGAAATATATTCAAAATTATGGTCAAGTAGCTGCTTCACTTACTGCCTTGCTGAAGAATGATACTTTCTTATGGAGCGCGGCAACCACTATGGCTTTTGAGGAGTTGTAGTAAGCTGTTATGAATCCACCAGTTCTTGCCTTGCAAGATTTCACTCAGAAGTTTGTAATTGAGTGTGATGCTTGTGCAATGGGGATTGGTGCTGTGTTGATGCAGAATCAGAGGCCAATAGCTTTTCTGAGTCAAGCTTTGAAGTGTAAAAATCTCTCACTTTCCACTTATGAGAAAGCGTTATTAGCCTTGGTATTGGCTATTAAAAAATGGAGGCCTTACTTGTTGGGTTATGCTTTTGTCATAAGAACTGACCACCTTAGTTTGAAGTATTTGTTGGACCAAAAGGTGGGTACAGCAACTCAACAAAAATGGATCTCAACGTTGTTGGGCTATGAGTTCTCCATTAAGTATAAAAGGAGGTAGAGAACAAGGTAACTGATGCCTTGTCTCGAATGGATTTCTAAGCAGATGAAGCTGCAGTGCGTTTAATTTTCTATCCTACACTAGTTTGGTTAGAGGAATTGAAATAGGCCTATGTAACTGATCCAGTGGTCCAACAACAGTTGTCTTTGTTACAGGATGGCTCTCCTTCGACCTCTTCTCTCAGTCTTAAGCATGGTGTTCTATTTAAGAAGGGGAAGATATATGTGCCAAATTGTCAAAAACTGAAGCTGAAGGTGCTGCATTTCATACATGCTAGCCCATCTGCTGGGCATTTTGGTTTTCATAAGTCATTGCAAAGGCCTAGGTATGATTTTTATTGGCCGGGTTTGAAGAAGGAAGTCAAGAATTTTATTAAAGAATGTGAGCTTTGTTAGAAAAATATAGTAGAAAATATCCATCCTGCTGGATTATTATAGCCATTGCTTGTTCCTTAGCATATTTGGACAATCTATGGATTTTGTTGAGAGGTTGCCAGTCACTAAAGGCTATTCTGTAGTAATAGTGGTTGTGGATAGGCTCTCGTATTCACACTTTATGCCTTTAGAGTACCCTTTTACAGCAACAAAAGTGGCATTGGTGCTTTTTGGCAATGTCTTTAAATTGCATGGGATGCCTCATAACATAGTTTCTGATAGAGGGACCACTTTCACAAGTTCCTTTTGGAAGGAGCTGTTTAGACTGCAAGGAGTCACTCTTTCTTATTCATCTACCAATCACCCTCAAAGTGTGGTAAGACAGAGGTAGTTAACAAATGCTTAGAGCATTTTCTGAGAAGTTTCACCGCAAATAAGCCAAGATTATGGTTTGAGTGGTTAACCTTGGCTGAATGGTGGTATAACACCACTTTTCATACTTCAACAAAGCTAACTCCTTATGAGGTGGTTTATGGTAGATCACCAAGCAAGCTTCAGTCTTATGTTCCTATTTTAACTGCTAATCGGGCAATGGATGAAGTGCTGAAGACAAGATAGGAAATTTTAACTACATTGAAGGGTAACTTGAATGCTGCTCAAGAAAGAATGAAGTATCAAGCTGACAAGAGTAGAACTGAGAGATAATTTCAAGTTGGTAATTGGGTATTTCTCATATTATAGCCATATAGACAGCAGTCCTTGGTGGCTAGGAGAAATTTTAAATTGTCTCCTAGGTTCTATGGACCATTCCAGCTTATTAAGAGAATTGGCCAGATAGCTTATAAACTGCATTTGTCGTAGAATTCTGCCATTCATCCAGTATTTCATGTATCTTGTTTGAAGAAAAAGGTTGGGTAACATGTATTTCCTCTGTCAACATTACCACCAATCAATTTGCAAGGGGATTTAATTTCAAAGCCTGAGAGTATTTTACAACTCAGGACCAAGAAGTTGAATAATAGGCTAGTAGTAGAGGTGCTGGTGTATTGGAAGGGGTCTGCAGTGGAGGATGCTACTTGGGAAGCTTATTGGCAGTTGCGTGACAAGTTTTCTCACTTTGTGGGCAAGGTTCTCTGAAGGGGGGCATGTTATGGGCTGGAAGAAGATGAAGGCTGCAGCGTGGGAATAGAATGAAAGGTTGGAGGTCTGAAGTGAAGTGCAAGTGAAGTGTAGAAGCTGAAGAATTGAAGAGAAACTTGAAAGTGCATAAATGGAATATTGTGGTAGTTAGTTAGTTAATACAGATTTCATACGGCATCATTTTGTTAAATGAATTTAATCAGTCATAGATTTCGTACAACATCGTTTTGTTAAATGAGTTTAATAAGTGTTGTCAACGGCAGGTCGTAAATGTGTTGTAGTGTTTGGACACTGTCGTTTTGATCATCATCTTTCATAATCAATATAAATCAACCACGAGCTGGAAGAAGAGGCCAACTATGGTATTCAGTCAAATTCCTATCTCTCTCTACATTCACTTTCTCTCTCTAATTCTTGATCATAATTTTGGAGGTTGACTCCCTTAAAGTAGTCAATTCCATCGTAGAAGAACTGCCCATCACAGCTACCACCTGGTCAGTGTTGATAGAGTGGGCCGCCATGGACATCAAATTTGAAAGCGTGGTAGAATGTTATGATCCTAAGGGTTAAAGGTTTAACCGAATTAGTATCCAATAGTCCTAGGGCTTTTGGATCAATGGTTGTGTCTTTAACAAATTATGGCTATCCTAACTAAGTTGCATGAGCTACTCTTTAGATTGGTCTAGTAGTTATAATGTTCGTTTAATTATGTATTTGAGGAGCTCTGTCTCCAGCATTAG
>QEOT01122122.1:0-21901 GCA_003123785.1 Pterocarya stenoptera | reverse complement strand
TTTGTTTCACCAAGAGTATTGTTCAGCGTGTTAGCAGATTAGTTCGAAAGAAATTCAATAACTTACATCCGCCACTTCCTCCTTCACATCATTGGGAAAATCGTCTGCCATGATTGCTACAAAGCAAGTAAAACTAAATTAGCGGATTAGACACCAAGTAAAACAAAAAAAAAAAACAGAAACAGAAACAAACACAAGAAGGCACAATCCCATGATTCTTTCACATGCTACGAAAGAGTACCCAAAATCGTTCTTATGTTGAAAATATCACCAATATCACACCCAGAAAAACACCTAATAATTAGGGAAAAAAAAAAAAAAAGGGTTGTCGTGAGAGGAAACCTTAAGAGAGGCAGCGTGGGAGAGAGTTTACTGCACTCGAACGGAAAACGAACACACTTTTAGCTGAAACTGTTGTAAGCGCTGTTCAGAGTAAATCGCGCTCCTCGTCTGCGTTACTATCTGCAAGAAATCCCGATGCCCTTAAAACTTAAAAGACCTTGCGATCCTTCGCTATTTATTCCTCAAAACCTGTTTCCGGCTTGTTCTCGGAAAACATCTAGTCCGTTCAGCCTAGGCCCACATTTTCGGAATCTGAAATGGAAATTGGGCTCAAACCCATTTTTGGAAACCGAAATTTTCCCGGGCTTCCCATAAGGTTTTTGGACCTGATACCTCAATTGGGCTTTCTTAATTGATACTGTATTGAGCGGCCCAGACTAGTCTTATTATGTACTACACCTCGTTCTATTCATATCTTATTATGTTGATGCCACATGTACAACAGGCGATATTATTAGCGATGCGTCGCAGCATGGAATGTTATATATTCTTCCTCTAGGCTTTGGAATGGAAGAATTGGTTCGACATCAACCCCCGGAGCATATAGATCCACCCGATCAATGAACACTTGCATAGAACTCGCCCATATAGATAAAGTGCTTTTAACTATTTAAAAACTCTTTTAAAGAAAAAATGATATATTTGGTAAATTTATAAAAATACTTTAATCACCTAAAAAAAAGTTGAAAGTCTACGTTTTTAAAAAACATCAAATTGAAGCTTTTATAGAAAAGTTCTTGCAAATAACTATATATTTTTAAAAAATTAAGGTAACTAATTTTGTTACCTTAATTTTTTTAAAATGCTTTCGATACATGTTTATCAAACAGTAAACAACTTTTGAATATAAAGCTTATTATTTAAATTATAAACTATAAACCCTAAAGCTATAAGTTCTATTTTCCACCACAATTCAAAACATGCGCTAAGAAAATATATAGGGCTTTTTCGCTTGCTTGTCAAGCTTTTGAGTAGCGCTTTCAATCGCCGCCTAGTCTCCCAACATGCTGAAGAATCGAGAATGGATGATAGATAATCGGATGTGAATGAAATGAAGGCATAGGTTTCAGCATTTCCCTTTTGTACAACATGAGTGAACTCTCTTTGTTTTTGTTTTTGTTTCTGTATTTTTTTTCATTAACTGAACAGGAACTAATGATATGTAAGAGCTAAACTATACATCAGCCACACACAACACACACTCCTTATGTGGCAGGTTTTTTCTTCTTTTTTTTTAAACAAAACGTGGGTTTTGTTACGTGTGAAAAGTTGGGTGTGTGATGTGTGTATTGATCAACCGACGGATACAAAGATTTATTCGATATGTAAATAGCATTGATATTGTTAGGTTAACCAATTAAGGTTGTACAGCTCAGCTCATGCAGGTCCAGGATTTACTCAACTGCATGTGTTTCTGCTTGTATCTTCAAGATCATCAAAGTTGAAGTGGGAACTCCATTTAGCTGTATTCATTGATTATCTCCATTAATCCCCTGGATCAACGAAAGGGTCAAGGACTGCGGCCTCCTCCTAGGTAGACGCTTCCTTGAAATGGGCACTTGTTGTTTTGTGACATAAAGTCAAGAGATAGGTTCGGTCGTCCCTTCCAACCCGTAGTGGTGATCAGAAAAAAAAAATCTACAAAAAATGATGAATAAAATGTCGTATAGACTCGTTTTTTGCACAAAACAAACTTGGAATATTGAGATCGAATTTTAAAGTAGTTCCTTCAGGTTTAAGCGGGATTGACGCACTGAGATGATCAAAACAAGTGGAACTTTGCTCCCATGCATGCACCTTTTGATTATTTCCATGACGTACAACAAATATATATATATATATATAGTTTAGAAGTTGGGAAGGTTCTAGGAAACTTCATGTGATCATCTATATATATATATATATATATATATAATTTCAAGTAAAAACATATTCATTTCTTCACTTGTTTCCATGCAGTTTTATGATCGACAGCTTTCACCCACCCAGTTTTGGCTGCATTCTCGTACCCGTACCATGGTCATTAATTTGAGAATTAATGTCTCCTTCTTCTCACGTTACACTACAGTGAGCTAGCTAGCTATCTCTATCCTCGTCAGTCATGAGGCAGAGTAGAATGGACTAGAGATTTTCTAAGCGCAGTCCTTTAATTTGTGCGAAGAATTTCATGAGCAGCTAGGGACGACTATGAACAGTGTATTTAATTAAAAACTTTATAGTTCATGATTCATCCTTTGTTTCAATTTATTAAACGAACTAAAGATGATAAATATTCTCCTCTAAGAAATAAATTAAAGCTTATAACAATGAAAGCTCGTATATATTGTACCTGTAAAAAATATTTACTCTTTTCAGTTGTGAAAGTTTGAAGAGTAAAAATATCAAATTTTATTAATTAAAGTACGGTTTGGATAGTAACATAAAATTAAATAATTTTATATGAAAGTTGAATAAAATATTGTTAGAATATTATTTCATAATATTATTATTGTTTTAAGAATTTGAAAAAGTTGAATTGTTTATTATATTTTGTGTGAAAATTTAAAAAAATTATAAGGATGGAATGAGATGAGAGATGAAACATTTTCACTATCCAAATGGGGTCGTTGTTTGGATCTTGAGCTGAATTGAGATGAGTTGATTTCTTTTTTAATAATAATGAGTTGGGATGGTACAGTGAGTTTTGTATAGCCCACCTAAAATGAGTTTAGATGTATTTATAGAAAGTTGAAAAAGGTTGTGAGTCCCATGTGTAAAGAAGTTTTGAATTGAGATGAGTTTAATGATTTGAGAATTTGATATTTTAACATTAGATTCAGTTTAAAATTAAATAAAACTTATCTAAGTTCAGATCAAGTTCAAGTTCTAAACAAAACGTTTACATCAGGAATGGAGATCGAAGACTGGAATGGTAGAAAGTGTACTGAAAAAAAAATACAAAATATAAAAATAAAACCCAAAAATACAAAATCTTGAAAAATATCAATTTTTTAACCTAAAAATATCCCCCCATCTGCAGCACATTCTAGGCTAGTAGCACCGCATATTGGCTCCATATATTCCAATAGCTACGAGCTTGCACATTTTGGTATGCCTGTATTGAAAAGTCGTGTTTATATTCCAAATAATTGCGTGTAATTTTCCACCAATCAAAGTAGTCAAAAGTCATGTGATGTCATGATTGTCAAGAGTGCGGCATTTGCAAAATTATTGTGGAGGATGCAGACATCTGCTGCTAATTGGGAATCTCATTTCGAAGATGAACCTATGTATCAAGACCTAAGACTCACACGTATACTTTTATTAAAATTTTTTTCTCATCTAATTATTATAATTTTTTTAAACTTTCATATAAAATAAAATAATAAATTCAACTTTTTTAAATTTTAAAATAAAAATAATATTAAAAAAATATATTCTAACAATATTTTATCTCAACAAATGAGGTATTAAAAAAATAATTTAAATATTTAAGTTTATTAATTTATTATTTTTTAAATAAATGGTGAGTTAATAAATAATATAGAAGAGGTTTTGAATTTGGAAATTTCATTCAATTTAATTAGATATTACTCGAAAAAAAAAAAAACTAGATCTCATGTTTTAAATAATTGCAAGGAGAAAGAGGCATTTTTATATTATATTTTTCTTGTCTTTTTTAATATCTAAACTCCATACGTAAACCTCCAAATAAGTGATCAAGTGTGTCCTTGTGTGGCATTAGTCTTGACTATAAGAGTGAAACATATATAATAAAAACCTTTTTAGGGCAAAAATCCAACACGTCTCTCAAAATAGTTGCTTGGATTCCAAGTTTTTGGACCAAATAATTACACAGACCTCAGTCTTAAATTATGGTATGCATTAAAATAAAAATATAAAATATAAAAAAGCCAAAATAATAATATCCATACATATTCTGGTTCAGCTGTTGTCATCAGATAGCTGCATATATATCACTAAAGTTGATGCATGGCGGAAAACATGGCCGTGGGGCTCACCCACCAATATCCAAGCATTTACACCCTCAACTAAAATCACCATGGTTGAGCCTTCAAATTGCAATATTCGAGTAATTCAAGTTCATCAATTCGACTGTAGTTGAATTGATAATTGGCTTCATAAATGAATTATCCAACTTGGTCTTTCATTTCCATTTTTATATTTTACGGTTAGTTTACGTAGTCTTCAAATAAGGATTATTCATATAAGTTTATATAATTATGTTTTAAAAAAATTAAAATTACAATAATATCTTTTTTAAAATGATATTTTTTATTCTTTTATCACCATTCATCAATAGAACTATACATACGATTCCTCACTCATGACTGCAAATAAATTTTTCTATATTTTATATATATTTGAAAAGTCATTACGCTATAAAGAAATTATATAATTTCATATGATATTCTAAATTTATTTTATAATTTAATATATCATATATATATATATATATATATAAACACGTCAGTTTGATGATTGATTTACTTTTACGAGATCATTTTGTGCAGTATTTTTTTTTATATTTACATTTATTTATCGTGATGGCTCCACGCTACGCCCTCTTCTTGTATTCTTACTTTTAATTTTAATTTCTTCATTGCATGCAGGGCCACCACCCTCTCCTGCCATGGCCGAGGCCGTCAAGTCTTGCCACTCTTTTTAGGAACACAGTAGGGTTGCAAGATCTGCTGTTGGGATCCATGGTTTCGTATACATATAATGTGTCTGTGTGTGTAATATGTATAGCTTTTGAAGATGATGATGATGATGATCAGCCTGCCAGTGCGCACTCTCTTTCATAATGGGTGTTGAATTATACATTCCGTACAACTAAGAGCACTAGTATTGGCTTAGTTAAATGTATTTTTAAAATTTAGTTAATATCACACCTTTTTATATTTGTCTATTCTATTTAAATTCAATCATTACATTAGATTAGCTATTTACTCTCTATATAATAATAAAATATTATTAAATTAATAATTTTTTTATTTAATTTATTTATATCACATTTTATAATTCTATCAATTTAATATTAATAATAATTATATTTTAATTAAATTAATATTAAAAAAATAATATTTTTAAAAGTCATTTAATACTAATAACAAAAAATATTTGATTAAACTCATTAAAAATTCTATCTAAATTTCTTAATTACAAACCAAATAGTATTTTTATTGGAGTAAGAAATTAATATTTTAATGTTTGCTTGGAGTGAGAAATTACTATTTTAACTTTTGGTGAATCAATTTGGTTCTCCAAATTTGACTAATCACTGTAGCAGACATGCAAATTATTTTAGAAATACCCAATCTAATGTGGGATATTTTTAGTACAAATTAACTAAATTTTAACCAACCTTCAATTTTGGCCAAGCCAATACTAGCCCTCTTAGTTTAAAGTTTGTTCTTGTTTATATTATATTTTATTTTCTTGTCACGCCTTGTCGTTTAGTATAAGAGGATTCTAATTAGGTATATAGATAGATATACAAGAGAATCCCACTTGGTCACGCTAGACATACATGAAGCAACAACTCATATCGTACGGATTCTAAGCCTTGAGTTGAAAAAAGATAGGCACTAATATCGTACAGTATTTATTATTATTCGTGTGAATTTTTAGAACACCATTATCTCTCGTTATTTTTAATCCAAGACATCTTAAATTAATTAGCAAATTGCTATTTTTTGTAATAGTATTTTTTGCATCAACTAGTGTTTTTTTTAATGAAAAAAGGGGCATGTGCAGAATAAATGAGAAAAAAACAAAACAAAAAAAAAAGTAGTGCGTTCCACCTCTCATAATGGTTAATTTTGGTTTGGCTTTGGATTCTTGGATTAGTGGGACGACTTTTTTTGCGTGTGCCTTGAACACAAAATATTTAGTCAAGCTTGTCGCAACACATGTGCTGCAATGATTGGCTTTACTTCTTGATCTGATCCTCTGAAAATACACAAAATGACATATATTTGAGCTAAGACGCCTATGCAAAAAGCAAAAAAAAAAAAAAAAAGACACATATTTGCTTACGATCTTTCTCTTATGCTTTCATAAAAAGTACGTGGAAATTAGAATATTAACTATTTTTTGTCAAACAGCTCAAATATTGTGAACCTCTTCTTTAATTTTAAAAGACTTTGAGAGTCTTAACTCTAATATATAATATGATTATTTATATGGTAATTATATAAGTTATCTATAAAAATTCGAAATATTATTAATCATGTGTAGTGTTGGTCTGCATTTTCTAAGACTTAATTTGGATGTAGATGAACATAACGTCCTCTACCTTTATCTCTACATCTACGACTCTTTTATAACTTGTTTTTAAATTAAATTAATATAATTATCCACTCTATTAAAAACAAATTCCAATATTATAAAAACTATAATTGTTATTTCATGTAAAATTATAAAAATGATTATAAGTCGATAATTTTCTAAATTGTTGTGTATAATTCTACCTAAAATGCTATATAGTCTATAGAAAAAATCTATTCTCAAGTTGATATGTAGAGCATACTTAATAAAATACTTATATTGCATAATTGATAAATTTTAAATTTTATAAATTAAATCTTACCATTTAAATAATTTATATGGTGTGTTTTACATGCATACTCATAAAAGAATAACTTAGATAAAAACTTACAAAATCAGGATTCTAAGCTGCATAATTCTAGGTAAGACCTAGAGTTGATTAATAATTTGGCTAATTTTGGGTAATGCTTGCTTGCAAATCTGTTTGTTCACCAACCGGGACCCACGAAATCCCAATCAACCCCCAAGATTCTGCCATTCCAAATTTATTTGATCCCCCAAATTTTCCACTCCTTTTGAATTTCTTCTATACTTTTGCAGCCGCCGGTAGACTGTAGTCCATTTCTTTCATTTATTATTGTTATTTAATTTTCAAAATTTCGTTGGAATACACAAACAGTTTCATCTAATTTTATTATTATAACTATCTCAAATTTTTATATAAAATATAATAAATAATTTAATTTTTTCAACTCTCAAAATAATAATAATAATAATAAATAATATTTTAATAATATTTTATTCAACTTTTAACTTTAATATAAAATCATTTATCTTATCTTAGTCTCCAAACAACTAAATTTTTTCTCGAACCTCTACTTTTCAATCTTTATAGATAAAGATTCGAGGTGTTGTGGATGAGCATTATGCATGCAGAAGCACGAAGCAGCAAGTTGGGATGTCAATTATTACAAGCCAGCGGCGCCACGTCCTCCTTGCGGGCGCCAAGATGGAAGAAAATCCCCCAAGGGCCCCAACCAAGTCCTCCCTACTCATGACTCGTGACTTGTGACCACTGTTTTCAATTCTAACAATATCTTGGATCTTCAAATCAACAAGGCAAAGGCAAAAGTTGTGTAAAACATGCCCAATAGTCACTCCAATTTTGTTCAGACTGAGACATCTTATCTTATCACTGAAAAACAAAAGTTCATTATAATTTTTGACGAATTTGAATGTTTATTATAGAGAATTAAATAATCATGAATTAAACTTTTTAGATTTAAGAGAATTCGAAATTTCATGCCTATAAATATTAATAATTTAGAATTTTAAGATTTTAAAACGACTTGATATTAGTTTCTATATTTAATTTATAAACAAATAATTAATAAATTCTCTATCATGCATGCTCACAATTAATTATATTTAATATTAAGATTAGAATAATGTTATATACAGTATTAAAATATGCAAGATTTGTGAAATTTTTTTAAAAAAATTTATCTATTTTTTTTTTTTAAATGGAGTAGGAAGTGAACATATTAGAACTCTAGACATCATTTTTTTTATGATTAATGTTGTTTTTCAACAATATTTAATATTATCTAACTCATAAATTGTGTCGATTTTTTTAAAACAAATGATCAATAATACTTAGAAAAGAGTGCATCCCAATCCCACACGAGACGATCCATTAATGAGAAGGAAGGTCACACGAAGGTGCCGAAGCAATTTTTGTCGCTAAAAGCCTAAAACCAAACCAAAGCATCATAAAAAAAAACGTTGACGGAGTCTTAGGTTTGGTTTGGATGGTGAAAGTATTTGAGAATGTTTGTGAATAATAGTAAAAAAGTAATAATAGAATATTGAATAGTAATAAAAAGTAGGTGAAAAGTAATGAATAGTAAAAAAAATAAATAATAAATAATAATAAAATAAAAAATAATAATGAGAGTGTTTAAGAGTATCTCAAATACTCTCGGTACCCAAACTAGCCCTTAAACTCTAGATTTATATCCGACAGAAATCCAACCTCAGCAACTGACGTCTCGATATGTTCAAGAGGGGCTGGCTTTTCAACACGTGTCTAACACTGATACCTCCCTACTTATTATGCCATCCAGTCGAGCACAGCCACCGAAATGTCACTATAACAGCGACCAGGGAAAGTTGGTGCAAGAAGATTCAATGCACAACGGCATGCAAACATTTTTATTATTATTCTATTCTCCTTTTATATTATTAAATTATCCAAATCTCGTTACAACAAAAATCCCATGTGGCATTTCAACGCTTCCTGCACCTCAAATCTCTATCTCTCTCTCTCTCTCTCTCCCACCAAAGTACTTCTTCACTCCCTTCTTCGTACTTATCTCCTTACAAATTCTATTTTTTTAAAATTATACCCAATTACAACTCAAATACCATTCACAACAAAAACTTATTAACACGAGGCAAAGTCGCCGTATCAAGTACTAAACCGGAGTAAACTCTGCGTGCCAACACCCCGCACAATCATAAATCCACGAGGGTACTTTCGTCATTCCGATTAGCTTTGTTGACTTGCCTGAATATTGACCAATCTAGCTGTGCCACATCACTGTTCCGGCCAAAGCTGCTGGTCTAAGGATACTAAAGTATCCGTCAGTTTTAGTAAATTCCGTCCACCAAGAACTCGTTGACGTCAAACTCACCGAAGTCTTCTTCCGGCTGCCCAAAGTGCTTTCTGGATAGCACTAAGTCCGGAAAGCTAAACGGGACGTCGAAATCGAACCCGAAGACATCGCCGTTGTCGTAACAGAAACGCTCCAACGGCGTGGGTTCGTCGTAACGGAGGACTGAAGTCGGTGAGGAGGCAGCCGCGTCAAAGAAGCTTGAACTCTCCTTGGGGCTGTCAACGTCAACCGAAGTTTCCGTTATGCCGGGGATAGGGAAGTTCGTGACGGCGTTAGGACCCTTGAGCTCCATAGCGGCTTTGTCGTAGACTGAGGCAGCCTCTTCGGCCGTGTCGAAGGTCCCGAGCCACACCCTTTTGCGGCGGACCGGGTCCCTGATCTCCGCAGCCCAGCGACCCCAAGGTCTCTGCCGAACGCCTCTGAACTTTTTCCGGTGAGTGGTGTCGGATTTCGTTGATCTCAACGTTCTCTTTCTGGCAGGCTCTTGTTTCTGCGGCTTGAAGGTCGTTAGTGATGGTTGCTCGAAGCGGACCTCTCGGACATGTCTTTTAACTCTTCGTACCATCCTCTGTTCTTCCTCGTCGCTGGAGGAGTCCGTGGCGTCGGCGTCGGTATGTATGATCCTCAGGAGCTTAAGCGTTGGTTGAGAAGTCATGGAGTGATAGAATTTATTTTTATTATCAGCGAGAAGTTGTTTGAGAAGATCACGATAATGATCCGACAAGCAGGCGTGGGACTAAAACGCATGCGACCCAGTAAATTAATCAGGTTGGTGTCTTTTTCTTTTTCTTTTCTTTTTCCGATCACACACAGTGATCGAAGTAAAGGAAAGAGCTTTATGGGGGTGATCGTATCTTCAAACAAAATCGGTAGTGGTGGTGGGGAGGATAAGTTTAGGTAGGACAAAGAGGCAATAGAGTGGAAAAAAGGCGAAAAGGCGATGGCTTTAATTCGCGAATTAGGGAGAGGGAGAAGATTCTATGCCGCCAGCACAAATGGAAGTGAAAAATGGGGGAAAAAAAAGACTGGAATTATGGTGAAGCAGAGAAAGGTCTTTATAACTACTCCTTATGGAGTGGGAAACTCTACCTTTTCGAGATATTGAGCACGGAGAGCGTATGGCGTTGAGTATGCTTGCGATAAGAGAGTGAGAGAGAGAGACAGTGAGACAGAGACAGAGACAGATGGACAAGCAGATCTTTTAGAGCGAGAAGAATTTGATCCGAAACTCTGACCCTTCCCACCACCAACAGGTAAAAAGGAGACCTCCTACAAAGGAGTGTCGGACTTTTGGCGGGAAAAATAAGGAAAAACTTCGAGGAGGTTGAGAAAGATCCTTGCAGAGTGTGCGAGTTTTGATGGGTGGGGGATGGGTGTGGTGGTAGAGAGAACGAGACGGCGAAGGGACGACTCGGTAGAGCAAGAAGAAAAAGAAGGCGCGAGGAAACGAAGTGAAATTTGCGGGTGAAGTGGGTATATATATATAGAGATGCACGGACTCTCGTCTTTTTTTCTGTTTTGTAAGCAAATCTGAAATTTTAAATAATAAAGATACACTTCACAGTACAGACAACCAAAATACAAACAATCTTGTTCCATTTTAGTTGTTTGATAAAGGGTTTAAGAATATTAGCAAAATAATATTAGACGAACAAAAAAATTTTATTTGAGGCGATGATGAAGTTACAATTCAGCATTATTGGATGAGGGCTCATATATTCACAAAGTAATTATATAAAAATAATTTTACAAACTGATGTAGTTTTATTTGATCTGTTAAATATATTTTATAATCAAAATAATTTTATAATCTAATAAATTACATCAAGCTACGTCAATTTATTTTTGTGTAATCACTTTATGACTAGAGTATTTTTTTTTATTGAAATGGTTGCTCTAACCCCAAAGATTTTAAAATTAAAAAAAAAACTATTTTCTCAAGGATTTTTTATATTAAATTAACTTTATTTCAATTTTTTTTGTTTTAATCCCAAAATGAAATTCCTGATTCCGCCTGGAAAAGGTAAGAGTTGGACGTGATGCACCCGTTTGGAAGAATGGAAAATCAACGAAGGAGGCGAGAAAGTAGGCAAACAATGAACAGAAAATGCATATTTCAGGGAATAAACTGTGAACAAATAGTATATAAAATTCTAGATAAAGAAACATAGTAGCCATACTGTAAAAACTTAAGAACATCATAATATTTATGTCTCAAAAGAAAAAGGAGGACCTGGAGAATTATTATTTATTAAGGTAGGTTCCAATTTTAAAGGACTCGTTTCATGAGTGTAAATGAATAAATAAATATATATATAAAAAAAAAAAACTTTCTTTTTCGTGGGGCTGCGTGTGAGAGTCATGAGTCATGTCGGGAGTG
Organism: Pterocarya stenoptera; assembly: GCA_003123785.1. NCBI lineage: Eukaryota > Viridiplantae > Streptophyta > Magnoliopsida > Fagales > Juglandaceae > Pterocarya > Pterocarya stenoptera. The sequence continues at coordinate 10,228 of QEOT01122122.1, read as the reverse complement.
GTATGGGAAGATGTTTTTCCAGCAGCCTTCGTTGACGTGTCAGAAACCTTACTGGTCATTGCCTATTTCTAAGAGCAATCTCCACTACCCCACTCTACTCCCAATCGTTTGGTGCAAAATGATTAATAAATATTGTTTTTTATTTTTTTTAAATAACTATGCCTTTGTTTATAAACCACTTTATTATTTTTACGAGAGTGTGAGGTATATTATTATTTATATTATTAAAAAAAAATATTTTTTAAAATTTAGATATAGTTTAGATAGTGAGTTAAAATAATAGTTAAAAATTAAATAAAATATTATTAGAATATTATTTTTTAATATTATTATTTTAGGATTAAAAAATTTTAAATTATTTATTATATTTTATATAAAATTTTAAAAAAATTATAATAATAAATGAGATGAGAAAAAAATATTTATTGTATCCAAACTTGGCCTTAGCTGTCAAAATTATACCCTATTATTTATTTTTTATTTGTTTTAACTGTTATAACTAAAAGATTATGCAAAAAGTTAATTTTGTTAAGTTGAGAGTGTAATTGTTTTAATTTTAAGAGTTAAAAATATAAAGTAAAATATTCCTAATAATTTAAAGGAATAAAAATTAAACAGTTGAGGAGACATCGTCCTAATGTCGGCATGAGACCTCGATTTTTTTCAGTTTGAAACTTTGAATGGCTGTGCTGTGTACTGTACGAGAAGGACTTTTATATAATGCCAATATGTTCCTTCATTTACGCTCAGAATTGAGCACCTTTGACTAAATTCGAGTTAATAAACCCACAAAGTTGGCATTATGTTTGCGGCCCTATTATTTTTTTATTTTAATTTATAAGACAGAACCAAGATATTTTTCCTCTAAGAGGAATGCTACTCATTATCATAATTTTCATCATCCTCCCATCATCTTTTCATCATTTTATAATGTGGCATTAGATGATAAGTTCACATATAAAATATAATAAATAATCTCTAATCATTTAATGTCACATCATGAAATGATGGGAGGATGATGAAAGTTGAGATAATAAATAGATTTTTCTTTTTATTTGCCTATAAATAATATACAGGCTGATTACTCTATAAATCGATAAATTAAATGTATCTCATATGATTGAAATACAGTTTTAAAGTGTACTAATCTCACATAAAGAAATAAATATATCTTTAAAAAGTTAATTTTTGATGTAAATCTCATATATTTTCTTTAAAATCCTATTTTTTAAAGGAAATACACGAGATTTGTACTTTAAAAGATTTTATAAATCATTTTCCATGACTAGATGATATCATAAGTTAACTTTGATTGGAATGTGGAGCTATACCCTCTTGTGAAAAAGCTTACAGATATCTTAATGAAAGTAAAACACAACCAATCATTTCCTAATTTTCACTAACAATTAAAACTAACAAAAATTATTCTCATCATCTATACCCTATATATATATTTTTAATTTTAATCTTTTTATATTTTTTTCTTAACAAATATATAGTATAGGAATGATAAATAAAAGAACGACTCAATTAATTTAATAGAAATAAATAAATAAAAATAGGTGTGGTTTGCAGTTGAGGCAGCAGGACAACAAAGCTCAAAAAGTAGCGTCCCTAGACCTGAACAAGCTTGCAGAAGATTTCTTGAAACTAATCTTGATTCTACCGCTGCAAAGCAGAGTACTCCAAATTCATCATGATAAAAACTAGATTTAGAAAGGGTGAAAACACATGATGTTCATGGAGTTTAGTGGGAGTGAAGAGAAATTTTCAAGCCCTTCTTTTGCTCAAAAATATTGACATACTTTGTTGCTTCTACGTTCATTCTTAGTGAAGTACAAAGTTATTTAAATAGGATGATGTGATAATTTTAGATAAAAATTAAATAAAATATTTTTAAAATATTATCTGTTAATATTATTATTATTTAAAAATTTAAAAAAATTAAATTATTTATTATATTTTACATGAAAATTTAAAAAAATTGTAATAATAAGATGAGATAAGATATGTTGAGAGCGTTTCTAAATTCAGACAGTTGTCTACACAAATTGTACACAAATAAAAAAAAAAAAAAATTTACACTGGCATAATTTAATGTAATATGATAGATTCACTTTCCAAGAAATTTTGTTTATAATCTGACAAATAATATTAAGACATGTCATTGCGTAAACTTTCTTGTATAAGATTTGTGTCTATGGTAAATATTTCCCTTCGTCCTGATCCTACTTTTTCAGCATTTTTTCTCTTGTGGTTGGCTACTTTTTCTTCTTCTTTTCCTAGTATTCCCCGGACCCCTCAGATACGTCAAGAGCTACTGGTCCTGACGTTTCTTAAGAGTTTGGACTGGTCAATCGGAGGGGAAAAAATATCATTAGATATATCTATATATATATATAAATATATATTTCCAAGATTTTTACAGTATCAGGAATATATAAAAACAGGATTATGATCTCCCTTAAAAATCTTATTGAAATTTTGAGATCATACAGAAAAATATAAAAATTAAATTTTAAAATATTTATTTTTTACTGTATAAATTAATTAATTATCTCTTTATATGATTATAGATCTTCTTGAAAAGGTCTCTCTTTTAGTTTAGGTAATAATATCTAGAAAATATTAACCCATAAGATATTAAGAATATAGAAAGCGAATGAGAAAGGGCCTACGCACATGGTAAGGTAATGGGTATGAATAATCAAAACCCACGAAAACGTTGAAAAAGGTGAGGGAGTCGGTTGGTTTTGGCTTGGAGGAGACGCAAAGGTGAACAGAAAACACACCCCTCTCAGCATGTGAGCAATTATGTCATCCATGCATTAGAGTTTAGAGAGCTTGATTCCCTTCCCTTGTCAATTATGTCATCTAAAGACTGATAAAAAGTTCATGGAATAAAAACCATCTAATTTAATTCCAATTATTTAAATTATTTCCATTTTTATCATATATACCTGGCCAAAATTATAATAATAATAATAATAAAGATAAAGGTTGGTATCATAACAACCTATTTTGTTGAAGATATTATTGTCAAATGTTTTGAAGATAATTTGTTTTTAATTAAATTTATTCTTTCTTTCAACTGAATGGTTGCTTAACCCGTAATTTGAATAAAGGTTCTAAATTCGAATCTCGACCTTGTATTTTATGTGAACTGTCAGGACAACACCTGGGCAATTTCTTTGCTACTTTGTTGAAAAGGAACTCCTAGTTTTATGGGATTGTTGCTGTGTTGCAGATATAAAACATGCTTACAGATTACAGTGACTTGGGACCCCCTTATAAATATGCTTTAGTTGGACAATCTCACTCATGCACTGTTTTCTGGGATGTTGATCACATGTGCAGATCAATTTCCAGGTCCCATGTCAAAGCACATAATAACGTTCACATGGGGGGTTCATTAATCCATGTTTTGAGTAATTCTTTGACATAGTTTCTCAAATCCTCATGAAAAACCCCATTGCAGATTGGTCGGAATAGAAGCCAAATTCAAACTACTTCCTACTAAAATTGCAGCAACTGAAAGCATGGAATGTTATTGCAGCTGTTGGTCTCTTCAACACTACTTATAAAGAGTACATGGAAAGAAAAACTACTATAATTTTTTTGTCTGAATTATAAAACTTAAAAGAGTACAAAAGATGAACACAGAGAGAGCATTTAATGTAATCATATTAATATCATCGAGAAAAAATTCACACAAATAACAGTAAATATCATCTATACATAATGAAAAATTATTCTCATCAGTCACTATTCACCACCTAATAAGAGATCCAAACCAGGAACTACAATGTCGCAGGCCACACCACCCCAGGGTACCTCTACAAAATTTCTTGATAGTTTTAAATGGGCTATACACAATTTTCAGTCAGACTTTAGCAAATGAAATAACAATCAATCTGGGTGAACTGTCTGGAAACCAATTTTAGGTGGAGAGAGAGAAGTTCCAACATGTTTTGGTCTTTAAATAAAATCTCATGCGACTGAGCATGGGATGTTTCCATAAGTCCCTCCATAATGCCCTACCCACTTGAGTCCCTACTACAAAGCAAAAAATTTTAACTCTTTGTCATAGGAATCGTACCCACAAAACATTATTTCTTTAATCAATCATAGGAGTTGTAGATCAACAAACAGAACATTCACTTGACAACATGATAACATTACATTACAGTTTTCCAATCTCCAATGTCTTCGAATAATATTCACAAGACGATATTGTTCCTTGCCAACATTGAGTCCTCGAACAAAAGAAATAGGAGATTCGTTCTTAATGAAACCCATGGATTCACAGGTGCTTCTAGATGCTAAGGGTTTTAGCTCTCCATCATCCCATGGCATACTTCTGTGTCCAGCTGCGTGCAGTGGCTTCATACTTAGCCCGGTCAGTCTTGTACATGTGAGCTATTTCTGGGACAAGTGGATCGTCTGGGTTGGGGTCCGTCAACAAAGAGCAAATGGACAACAGCACCTAAAACAAAGGATGTTAGGTTGCAGCCCCATAGAGAATTAGGTAGATGTAAGTTTGGGTCTAATGGGCACAAGCTCCATATCCAAACCCAACCTAGGTAATTGTAAAGACAAGAAACAATCTAGGACATGGGATAAACAACGATGTTTCATTATCATAACTTCCCTGAGATGTATGAATGGCATTTTTTTCTGATGTATAAATCCCACACAATTGATGTGTTAATCTGGCAGCATAGTGAATTATCATAGCCAGTGAGTTTATTTTTTTATCGGTTTTAAAAATGCCCAAGTATATGGAACATATACAAGAGCTAGTTTATGTCTAGTTTAGAGATACAAGGAAATCATGAAAAAACCTGCCATGAAAATCAATTACAATGGACCAATGGAGTAAAGTATTGAAAAACAAAATTCTAAGCTCTTCCATAGATCTGGCTATGGCTATCATAGCCAGTGAATTTGATCATGCAAATTGATGTCTAGTGATTTGTTATAGCAGAAAAGACCATATGCAACGCTGGTAGACCAACTATGGCTGTAGACCAAAAAATTAAAATGGTGGGAATATTTCAATGAAACCTTAGAAATTGTTAGCGCTGGGCTCCACTGTTCTTTAAGTATATCCAGACATATGCTTCCATTGCTGTTGATATTTGGGTGGAACACCTTAGTCCTAAATGCAACCTGAAAATATAGAAAAAGGTTACTAAGATTCTTGATTTCTAAAATAACAAATACAAGATAAACAAAATATTCAGACACATCAATAAAAACTACCACAACCTTCACACTACAAAAAATTAAACAAAAATAATTAAAGAGATCAAAGTGCCAAACCTATGATTCCCCGTAGAAAGCATAATAGGATGTGCACGTCACATTCAAAATGCATAAGAGTTAATAACACATTCCCTTAGTGAAACACTACACTACCCACCATTTACATCAACATTCATATTAACCCCTCAGCATCAATCTCAGAAGTGACGACATTGGAATATCCTTTTCTTTCCAAGTGTGGGGACTTGAGTATCTTATGTTTATTTTGTACCATAAAAAAGAGCAACGAATAATTAAATACAAGCACCAAACATTTCTTATACATATGATTCTGCATTTTTTCAATTCATTTTACAAACAGATAGCACACATGTGCCATTGTATGGAAAATATCACATTCAAAATTTGTGCAGAAGATTCAACAGCTTTGCACAATACAGATTATGCATTTGATAAGGCAAAACTAATAACATTCTTATCAAAATCAGCAAAATTTTTTAGTGGTCTCCCAACAAGATTGTTCTCACTGAAACTTCTTGGAATTAACGATACACCCACATTTCAGTTTTGACATATTGACACATTTTTCATAGGCTAAATTGCAATTTTCAAAACCACAGGATCTTTAAAAGTCTTAAATGACCTTTGGCTATAACACTTACAAATTAAAAAACAAAAGATTTACAAAACACCAAGGAACAAGGCTACGGAGTATATAGGCATAAAAATGAACTCTTTGAATGATTTGGCTATGTTCCAAGAACGACAAAACCACTAACAAGGAGCAATCCCACAATACATTTTCTGAAAAAGACAATGAAAACATTGATGACATTGCTAAAACAAATCATACATGCAAAAATGACAAAATTATAATCTGTATTTTCACTAAAAAGGTGCTAATAGGCATTCTCGTAATGGTTTTACTATCTTCTATTCAGGAAACTATGTCATCCCCACTCTCTCCCTCCCTAACCTTTCCATTTCAAGGTTTGGGTATCTGATTCAACAATTTGGTCCCTGTTTTCTGGACTCTACATCCAGGATTCCAGCGTTCAAGCCTACCACAACTGAGAAACAGAATTTAAGGTAGTATTTTTTTTTTGGGCACCGGGTGTCCAGGAACAACGTCCTAACTAATGCCAGGGGTTTTTTTTCTTCTTTTTTTTTTGGCACCGGGTGTCTAGGAACAACGTCCCAACTAATCCCAGGGGTATACAATCCCTCGACAAGGAATTTTCCGCAAGTGCACATCGGGTAATTTAAGGGGAAAATCCCTCAGTCCGATGACCCCAAGAGATAGTTTGCACCCAAGGGAATTTGAACCTTAGATGGGGGAGTATACCCCCAAGCCCAAGGCCTTTACCACTTTAGCCAACCCCTAGGGGTTTAAGGTAGCTTTCTTTGATTTATACCCTTTCATTTATGTTCTACAACATAGGAATAATGATGCACATATAGTATATAAAACTAAGGAAAAACCGCCCAGCAAATTTCCAAGCAGTAATGTCAAGGTTAGATTCTAAACCTTGCATCTTCATCAACCTAATTTTGCTGCTCCACCCAGAGATATATGAAATTCGAGTACTCCCACTCAAGTGGATCCCGATTCCTAAAAAACCCACGAATAATACAATAACCAGGACTACACTAAATAAAGAATTTGATCATTTACTTTTCCCACTTTTATGATTTATTAAACTTCAATAGTATGTGTCTTAAAACCAATCAGAAGTAATATCCAGCTGTACGAAATGGCTTCCACAGACACTTAGGGAAGGAAAAAAAACTACCCAAAAGAAGTTTAGAGGAAGACAATTCATTAATCATCAAACCAGCTAAACAAAAACTCCAGGAAAATAACTTTTCCGCAAAGACCGCGCAATAAACTCGAATAAGCTTAACAAAAAGCACAGGATCGTGTCCTCCTTAATATCCACACTTCAATTTTGAAGCCACGATGCCATATGTCATATGCTGAAATGGATATAGAATAAAAGGGCAAACGAATGCAATGAACCATCGGGAAAAATTTAAATGTAGAAAAAGAGTACCTTTGGGGGCTTAAATGGATAATCAGGGGGGAAATGAATAGAAACTAGAAATACACCTCCTGCATAAGGGCTATCAGCAGGTCCCATGATGGTAGCTTGCCAATGGAACATGTCTTCAGCCACAGGACCTACACAAAAAATTAAAATCTAAAAACCATGCTCCAAGTTAATCACACAAGCCGCAATTTCTCGGCAACAAATCTACCATTTTTACGAGGTGAGAAAGCACTCCTAAACCAAGAAGTGAATCAAAGGGAAATTTAGCCAAAGCACAAATACAGTATGTATCTACACCCACGATTAATACCCAAAACATCAGAGAACTTGAGCAGCCAACCCAGCCGAAAAATTACAGAGCAACCAGACAAGCTAAAGATAAAGTTTATGGCTTTCGTTTCGGAGTCAAAGAGTTTAACAAAGAAAATCGATTCAGAACAGAAGAGAGCCAAAGGTGTATATATACCAGCGCTGCAAGAGGTAGGAGGATCTTTCTGCAAATCCTTGAGCTCCTTCAAGATCCGTTTCGATGCCATACTCTAAATAACACACACAAACAAAGCAAGGAAAGCAAATCAGCAACAGATCGGAAGCACCCAGGACACAAAGTTTTGATTTTGATTCACAGATCAGTTGAACAAAATCCCGTCCATCTCTTACCTGAAAAAGGGAAAGCACCAAAGGTTTGAACTTTCTCAAGGAAATTGACAAAATAAATCAATTATTTGCAGATGGGATAAGGGAGCAACAAGATTCGAAAGGGGAGATGGTGATTAGTCTTATAGAGCCACGGACACAACGAAAAAAGCTGGCTATAGAATTTTCTGTCTTTCAAAAAGAAAATTGAAAAAACAAATTAATTGGCGTAGGATCAACGCCGTTATTACTTATTACCCCGCTTTATTTATTTATTTTAAAGCCACTTTTGTTGTTATATAAATTTCCTAATCCATCTCATCTCATTCCATTTCATTTTAAATTTTTATAATAATAAAATAAATAATTTAATTTTTTAAAATTTTAAAATAAAAATAATATTAAAAATAATATTTTAACATTATTTTATTCAATATTTTAATTTTAATCTCAACTCATCTTATTTACAAAAACAAATGAGACGAATAATGAGAGATTCCATTGGAGCATCTACTCCATTTTTTTTTTAGTTTTTTTATTTAGTGATAAAAAATATTATTTAATAATATTGTAAATTTTTTTCTTCTTTTTAAAATATCTAAAGCTTTATTATTTTAATACTTTTAAATATTTTTTAAAAAAATTATAATTTTATTTATTAAATAATATTTTCTAAATCAGTCCGTAAAAAGAGTAAAAAAATAAATAAAAAATTGAAGATGATCCTATCATTTTCCTTATTTTAATTGCAAAAGCACTGCTGGACAATAATTTTTCCGGTCCAAGACACCTGTTCTCCCTTTTTTGAATCACATCCCCATGGTTTTTAGCTTTTCCCAGATGCCTCCCCTTATTTCTTTCTTTCCATTTCTGCCCAACTGTTGTGAATATATATGCTTTGCTTTATGCATCCATATTTTTAGCAATTTGTGAATCTTTTCATCCAAGTGTTTGTCTTAGACTCTTGTGTTGAGTTTAGATGTTTAATTAAATTCAACTGAGTTAAGTTTTTTATGAATAGTAATGAGTTGAGTTGGTAGAATAAATTTTATGAGGTCCACTTAAGATAAGTTTAAATATATTTATGAAACATTTAAAAAGTTTATGGGTCTCACATGTAAAGAAATGTTGAAAAATTTTAGATGTTAAGATGAATTTAAATGTATTTATGAGAAGGCGAAAAAGTTTAAAGGTCTCACGTGTAAATAAATGTTGAATTGAAAAAGGTTGTGGGTTCCACGTGTAAAGATGTTTTGAATTGAGATGAATTTAATAATTTGGGAATTGGATGTTTAAATATTAGATTAGTTTAAAATTAAACTAAACTGAGTTGAACTTAAATTAGTTTAACAACCAAACATGGCTTAACCGACGAGGCTTGTATTAGGCAAATTGGGGTATTTTGAAGGTAAGGAATTTTTTTTTTTTTAATAAAAAGTTGGTTAATGTGTAGAAACGTTTTAGAGAGTCGAAATATTTCTATGTTTCATGAAAGTGGTAATTCTATTGAAACTATTTTTTGGTATAAATGTTTGTAGATATATTTTTGTTAGAGTTCTAAACAAAATGATGTAATATACTAACAATATCTTTAATTTTTTGCCATTTTTTTTAATTTTATAAAGTTTATTGCAATTTTCTCTTATAGAAATCGAGATAAAATGTCTTGATGATATTATTTTTAAAACAAATTTTTACAATATTATCAAAGATTTCTCTTCACAAACGTAACCTAACCATTGGAAGAAGAATTAGAAGAATCTACAAATGTTGCAGATTGTAACAAAGCTATAGAAAATAGATTTTAGGATAATTTGCTCCTTAGAAGTGAGTAACCTCCAGAAAGCGAGAGAGAGAGAGATGAGGAAATTCAGAATTGTATTCAACAGAAATATTCTTCAATGATTCTTACAGAGGCACCCACTCCTTAAGGAAATGCTTCTAATGGTTTCTAAAGGAAATGAGCCAATAGATGGCATTCTAGCTACAGTCCAAAATAACAGTAAAATAGACTATTTAAACTAATAGGTCTTGTAAGACCTTGACAACAACAGAATATAAAATGCATAAGTAAAAACATAAAACACATAGAATGCTTCCAGCTTATTCCATCTGGGTCCAAAGCCCAAGCCCAAGCTCAAGTTCCATTGCTTCCTTTCCTTCCTCTATGTGTGAGACCATTACGTCCTTGGCCCATGAGTAGCCCACTACGTGTGACAAAGCCCTGCAGTTTAGAACACCTTGTCCACAAGGTGTGGGAAGGTTTCCTTCAG
>QEOT01122121.1:5320-21888 GCA_003123785.1 Pterocarya stenoptera | reverse complement strand
CATGACAAGTAATATATACGACAAAAATGATAGAAAATAATGAGGATCATGATGTTGTTATAATTCGTACTACGTGTTCTTGTTTGTATAATTACCTGGTTTGTTAGGATTCGTTTGGTAATGCTGATTGGAATTAGGCAATTTATAGCTACAGCTCTTGACAGTCTCATCTTTCTTTTTTAAGGATATGCATATTTTATAAGGATTATCCCACTAATTGGGTACTTTAATTTAATTAAGTCGTGTATGATTTCCTCAAGAAGCTCGTAATTTAGATGAGCACGTAACTTTTAAGATATTGTTTTGCTCATCAGTTCATCATCATCATGAATTGGTTGTCAAGTAACATGGAGTTGGGCCATCCCATTTTCCTTTTGCATCAATAATTTCATTAATTGATCAATCATATAGATAAAGATGAAATGATATGGCAAACAAAGATAGACAAAAGTTAGCTCTTCATGCCCTTTTGGTGCTCTGATCTGTCATTTAGTTTGCATGCATGCATGTGTATATATATATATATATTATATTCACACACACGCTAGTAAAGATTTCACCTGCAAGGCACTTATGCCTGGTTGAAGATGGTGTAACTAATCAGCAGTATGTCGGTCAGACTTGTCTTGCTCGGTGATCCTGAAATTCCCGAGCAAGGGTTATCTCTTTGTAATGCTTGGAATCTTCTAGTAGTGTGTCTGCCAGATTGGATTTGCTCGGTGATTCCAAGCATGGGTTATTTTTTTGTGATGCTCAAAATTTTCGGACTTGCTTTGATTGGTAATCCCGAGCAAAGGTTAAATTCTTGCGCTGCTAGGCATTTTTGACTAATGTATCAGTCGGACTAGACTTGCTCAGTGATCCTAAGCAAGGGTTATTTTTTTGCGATACACGAAATTATCAAGCAATGTGTCAGTCGAAATGGCTTTGCTCGGTTATCTCGAGCAATGTTTATTTTCTTGCAAGAAATGTGTCAGTTGAAATGGACTTACTTGGTTATCCCGAGCAAGGTTTATTTTTTTGTGCTGCTCGAAATTACCGAGTAATGTGTCGGTCGAAATGGCCTTCCTCGATTATCCTGAGCAATGTTTGTTTTTCTTGCGATGCTCGAAATTACCGAGCAATGTGTCGGTCGAAATGGCCTTCCTCGATTATCCCGAGCAAATGCTAAATTCTTGTACAATGTGTCGGTCGGATTGTGCAAGACACACATATCTAGGTAAAAGTGTTGTTACATTTTTTATATGGGAAAATACAATCTTTAAAATGTATATCAATTATAACTAATCATTAAGACTGAAAATCATCGAGGAAAAATAATAATGATTAATATGATAATGAACTAAACAATGTGAAAGTGTTTTAAAATTTAGTTTATGTTAGCTGCGGGCATTTGTTTCACACATGATCAGGCTATCAAGAAGATAGTTAACTTGTTATATGAAGATGGAATTTGTTTTCTTCATAAAATTGACCTTCCCAACTCATGTATAGTTTTCTTTTACTGCAACGCTCATTCTTAGGTCTAAATAGCTCATACCATAAGGTGTCTAAAAACAATCGCACGTGAACCTAATCCTAAGCGTATCATAGCACAAGGTGATGACCAAATTGACCTAAAGCTTGCTCAAAATAAATATCAAGGGTAAAAATGTAATTTTATTTTAGAGACAATAAAATTTAATAAATGAAAAATAGACAGTAAGAAAAAGATGAAAAAAAAAACCAAGAGGCACTAATCAACCAAATGAAAACCTTGGTAGTTTTGCTTGCCAAACAAAAATATTCTAGAACCCCATGGAGAAAAAGGTGGCCCATCAAACACAAACCTCAAGGATAAATATGTAATTTTACCCATCAAACACATTAGAACATCAAGGACAAAGAAGAAGTTTTGCTCATCAAACACAAACTTCAAGGACAAAAATGTAATTTTTTCATCAAACAAGAACTACTATTCACATGCCAATAGTAGCTTTTATAATAGAAGGGATATATATATGTGTGTGTGTGTGTGTGTGTGTGTGTGTGTGTGTGTGTGTAGTATGTATATTCAACACCAATAAATTAGGTATACTTTAGTAGGAGAGTCAAGATATTGGTTCTTTAATTACTATAAGAAAATGGGTTGGATGTAAAATAATTTAAATCTTGATTAGTTCTTTTAGAATATACGATTCCTTGAGTCTTTAACATCCAATTGGTCTGTCGAGCTTGCCATTGAATTATTAATATCTTATAAGAAGTACAAATAATTTGATTGATAAGTGTTAAAAGCCACAAAGAAATCAAACAAAAGTAAACTTATAAATTGATATGATTTATAGGTTTATTTTTATGTAATTTTTTTGTAACTAAAACCTTTTCTTGTATATGTATATCTACCTTAATTTATGACGATCCCCATCACATTTAAAGCAATATTAGTAACTCATAGCTTGTTTGGTTTGTATTTAAGAGACGTGATATGATTAAATAATAGGAGTACAATATACAAACATGGAAACTTTGATGCATCTAAAAGTTTCCTCATACAACTCTTCTATTTTAATGCCCCAGCAGAGATAAAAGGCATTATAATTTAGTACATATATATATTAATATGAAATTATTGTATTTTCAGTTTGGATTGAGCAACATTCTCAACCCATCTCATCTCATCATTACAACTTTTACAAATTTTCACATAAAATACAATAAACAATTCAACTTTTTAAAATCACAAAATAATAATAATATTAAAAAATAATATTCTAATAATATTTTATTCAACTTTTAACTTTCATCTCATCTCAGCTCACTATCCAAATCTAACTGTTTATTCCAAGAATACCTTAAAACACTGTTTCAATGAAGAAATAATCTATTTAACCCCCAGTCTATTGGTCGCACACCACACACCCACATGGCGAACCCGGTGTTAGGGACCTCGGTCAAGTCTCTAAACACTATATTGTCCACGCATTGGTTCTCCTTGTGTTGACCTAATGCCTATCCCTCTCTTGCTTGGTTATTGTGCAATAATGGCAATGATGACAATTTTGGTGAAGTGAGGTGGCTTAGTTTGAGTGTTGGAGATATCTCAAGTATTCTGAGATTACTCTGTACGGTTGGTAGTAGTTTTACATCCAAACAGATTTGAAGTATTTTCAAACATCCGAATCTCTCTTCAAAGCACTGTTTACACTGTCAGAGGTTGTCCATCTCCATAAATGCATGCTCCCCAATGAAAGGCCTTTCGTACAAGCACTTCTCTCTCCCTCTTTGTCACTATTATATATTATATATAGATAAAAAAAAATTAAATTACTATAATATTTTTTTTTATTATATAAAATAATAATAAAATTATTATAATATTTATCATTATTATATATAAAAAAATAAAATCACTATAATATTTATTACTATTATATATAGATAAAAAATAAAATCACTATAATATTTATCATTATTATATATATAAAAAAATAAAATTACTATAATATTTATCACTATTATTTATAAATAAAATTACTATAATATTTATCACTATTATATATAAATAAAATCATGATTTCATCATCATTAAAAAAAAAATCAATCATTGATGGGACCCACACCTTTTTCAACTATCTATCCAAAAGTCAACAACTCAACATATTTCATACATTCAAACAACTCAAAACACTTTCAACAGGACCCACAAACTCACTCCAATATCTACTCATAACTATTCATAACACTTCTCAACACTTTTCGCTATCCAAACTAGGCCACTGTTTAAGGTTGGTTTGGTGTATGGGATTGATGAAATAGATGATGAAATGAAGGAACTCCAATGCATGTAAGAGGCGCACGGCTATAGTGGAGGCACTAAGGTTGGCGCCACCTTTGATGTATGGGATTAGGGTGTGGAGTATGGTATGGTTAGGGTTTAGGTGTAAGAAGGTTAATTTTGATAAGTGGCAAATATGAAAATTAGGGGATTGGCAAGATGGAGGCTTTAGGGTTTCAATTAGGTCAATGTGGTTTGATGGGGGCTAGTTATGGTAAGTGGTAATTATGGAAAGTGTATGGCCGGCTATAAAGATGAATATGGAATGAAATTAGGGTTTCTAAAATTTAGGAACACTAATATGGTAAGTAGGGTTTCGACTAGGGCAAGTAGGTATTGGAAGAAGGGTGATCTTGCAAGTAGCCGAAACTGATAGTGAATGGAATGAACAATAGTGGCCGAATGATGTGTTTGATGGTATGGGAAATATGCAAGAAAATATGGATGAACAAGAGAGAAAATAAATGAACACTCAAAGTAATTTTGAATGAACAAAAGATAGATAATCAATTATGATTCACGGATTGCACAAAGTTGAAAGAAAACCTCATATATTGATAACTTGAATCACACATATTCAATGAATTGCAAGGTAGTGATCCTCTCTTTGGGATTCACAGATTTCACTCAAAAAGCCCAAGTGCAAAGGCACCGAATTATGATCTCCTAAACAAATAATCTCCCTCTAGGGTTATTGCCAAAAGATGTTCACAAAATGACTAAGGATCCTATGCATAAAGGTTACAACTTAGAAACCCCCAAAATGTCCAATGGAAAATAAATAAAATAAGAAATAAACTAAAAAGCAATAAGATAGTAGTGGACGGGCCAAGGTGACCCATGGCATGCTAAGGCCCATGTATAAGCCATGGTGACTCATGGTAGCACAGCATGGTGCCGTGCATGGCTTGTTGGTGGGCACAGCATGGGGCCGTGCATGGCTGGCTGATGGGCGTGGCATGGTGCCACGCATGTGCTTGTTGATGGGTACATCATGGTGTCGTGCATGGCCTGATGGGCGTGGCAGGGTGCTACACATGGGCTTGCTAGATTGCACAGCAGGGTGCCCATGGCCTATTGATGGGCGTGGTAGGGTGCCACGCATAGGCCTGCTGGATGGCACGACACAGTCCCGTGCATGGCTGCTGCATGGCCCAGGCAGGGGACCTGGGCGTTGACTCCGCATGGCCCAAGCTGGTGGCCTGGACGTTGATGCTGCAAAGCATGGGCTGGATGGCATGCTACTAACCTTGCTGATAACGCTGCATGGCACAGGCTGGAGCCGTGCGCTAGGCCAAGATGCTTTGATGCTTTGAAGCCGCAAAGAAAAAATTTCAAAAAATTTAGTAGACCTCAAAAAAATAGTTTTTCAAGCCAAAAGTATAAGAACCAAGGACCCTCTTCACAAATTCAAGCTTGTTTTGTCTGTGGCAAAAGTTGGCACTTTGCTCGAACTTGCAAATTTTGAAAGTGAGAAAATAATTCTCAAATAAACGTAATTGAGGAGCCACTTGTCATAATGATTAAAAACATTAACATGGTTCAATTTGTTGAATGGTGGTGGGCAGATTCTAGTGCCAATAGGCATGTTTGCTATGATAAAGATTGGTTCAAAATGTATACTCCATTTGAAAAAGAGAAATCTATTATACTTGGTGATTCAAGCAAAACAAAAGTCCTTGGGAGTGGTTAGGTCGAGCTGAAATTCATCTCTGGACATATATTGACGCTAAAAAATGTGCTCTATACACTGTCTATGAGGAAGAATTTGATGTCAAGCTTTCTACTCAACAAAGCTGGCTTCAAGCAAATTGTGGAATCTGATCAATATGTTATTACTAAAAGTAGAGTTTTTGTGGATAAGAATTATGTTTGTGATGGTATGTTTAAATTGAATGTTGATAATAAAGTATCGAATGTTTCTGTTTACATAATTTCTTCTTTAAATTTTTGGCATGCACGTTTATGTCATATTTATAGTATGTTGCAATCATAAGTAGTTTATGATTAATTCCTAAACTGAAAAAAGGATTTCAAAAATACGAAGTTTGTAGTTAAACAAAAATTACAAAACAGCCTTATAGTGGTGTTGAAAAAATATCAAATTGTTAGATTTAATCCACACCAATCTTTGTGAATTTGAATGAATTTTAACTCATGGAGGAAATAAATATTTTATCACTTTTCTTGATATTTTTCAAAATACACATTTATTTATTTATTAAAAAATAAAAGTGATGCTTTTGAAAAATTCAAAGAATTCTTCCATGAAGTTAAAAATCAATTTGGTAGAAAGATTAAAAGATTTAGAAGTGATAGAGGCCGAGAGTATGATTCAAATGAGTTTAATTATTTTGTTCAGTCAAGCAATTTTGACTTTTTGTCATGTTTTAAATATGGTGCCTTATAAAAATTCAAAAACTACACTTTTTGAATTATGGAGAGGTATAAACTAAGTTTGGGATATTTTAAAATTTGGGGCTGTTTGGCATATGCAAGGCTAAAACATCCTAAAAGACCCAAATTGGGTGTTAAAACTACCCCTTGTGTCTTTCCTAGATATGCAAAAAATAGTAAAGCCTATATATTTTTTTATATTGAAAATAAAGTGATTTTTGAATCCGGCAATGTGATTTTTCATGAAGAAAATTTTCCTTTTAAATCAAGAAATAGTGGGGGTCAAGAATTAGAAAAAATAATTTTTCTGAAACTAGTTCTTCTACTCCTCTAGAAAATGAAGAAAATTTTGAATTAATGAGTAAGAGAGCTAGAATTGAAAAAGATTTTAGTCCCGACTATTATATTTACAATATTGTGAAAAATCCAAAGAATTTACAAGAAGTTTTAGCATCACTTGATTCTGTATTTTGGAAAGAAGTTGTGGATGACGAGATGGATTCATTAATTTCTAATAAAACTTGAAAATTAGTTAAATTACCATTGGGTTGCAAATTCATAGAGTGAAAGTGGATCCTTAAAAAAAATTAGACCAGAAGAAATAGTTGAAAAATTTAATGCCAGGTTAGTTGCAAAAGGTTTTAAACAAAAATTCATTCTTGATTTGACACGTTTTCTCCGGTTATAAAAATAGCATCCATTAGATTATTGATTGTGATTGCTCAACTTTGGAAGAAAGATATCTTTCGTCAATATCTACTTCAGACTGAAGATTCATAATAGTTCAGACTTTTTAGTTCAGCATAATATGGATTAATATAATGTTTTTTTTTTAAGAATAATATAATGTTGTTAAGAATTATAATTAAATTTTAAAATCTTAATTTAGAATGATGATACATACAACCGCCTGGTTGCAACCGGCGTATACACGTGTTTTATTTTTCCCTTCCCCCTCTCATTTCTCCCTCCCTCCCTCCCTCTTCAGTTTCTTCGCACGTCAACTCGTCTTCTCCCAGGTAGCAGAACCTGTTTCGCCCACAAACCCAGTCGCACTACATTTCGGCCACAAATGATAGAAGTGCATTTTGCTCTCATTCAAACGGCAAGTCTTCTTCTCAAGGTAGCAGAAAAAAGTGATGCGAGAGAGAGAGAGAGAACCCGAGAGGTGGGGAGGAGAGGATGAAGTTTACATGTTGGAGCATGCAACGTGAGGGCTCCAGAAGTGGTGCTGGACATCACTGGGCAGTGGATGCTTGATCTCAGGCGTCGTCTGTTGTTGCTAACAATGGCATCGGTGCCTAACTGTGGCAAGGAACGGCTCTTGATTTGAACGACGATACTCTGCCTCCAAGGCCTCAAAACAAAGCAGCTCCGGTTTTCGCTCTCGACGGACGTTGGTGATGGTGGCGTTTCTGTGTTGAACGAATGAGGAGTATGGGTCAACAAGCAGCAAGATCTCTATTTCTGGTTCAAAGAGCAATCCCCATCTACTGAATCTAAATATGTTGTTTCATCTGCTGAGATAAAAGCATATGAATCAACTCTTTCAAATGAAGAAGATGCCACCACTAAAAAAGAAAAGACGTCCATTTGGGAGGGCGGTGAATAGGCTTCGTTTGGTTACTGAATTCTGTTGAACTCAGTCTAATTTTAAGCTAAGTCTAACATCTAAATATTTAACTCTCAAATTACTAAACTCATCTCAATTCAAAACCTTCTTACACATTGGATCCACAATCTTTTTCAACTTAAAACATCTTTATACGTGAGACTTATAATCTTTTTTAATTTTCTATAAAAAGTACTAAACTCATCTTATCATCTAAACACGCTTTAAACTCAGTTTAGATACATAATTTTCTTTACTACTCAACTCATTACTATTCATAAAAAACTCAATTTAACTAAATTTAATTCAACATCCAAACATCCTTTTAAATATACAAAAGCGGTCTGGTGCTAGAGCTATAGGCTTGAAAGCTATAACAATACAGGTTGGGAATGATTATTTGTTACTCACCTTGGAGTATGCCGACCGAAGGGAAAGGTGCACTGCCAGCTATTCTCTTTCTTCTCGACTCCAGGAGCTCACTTTACTGTGATTTCGTATAGTTCATCAAGCGACTCAGCCTGATTGCACTACTGATCCCAGTTCATGTGCTCACTTTATGTTTCGTTCAACAATGAAGCAGTAATGGGTCCTTTTTTTTCTTGAAATAAACAACGGTTGCACGGTTTCGCAGGCCGGTTGTATCTAACAAAACTTGTTTAATTTAGTAGCTCTTTACTATGCTGTAAAATCCGTAATGGTTCCCTTATCTTTACTCCCAATTTTCAACTCTCTTTTCTCTCCATCCAAACAGCGAATAAGCCATTACACGCACAACAATGGAGCAATTCAAAACCCTAGAAATCGTCCAGAAGATTCCAAACTCCCGCGTCTTCCACCTCTACCTCAACCGCCCATCCCATGGTAATGCTCTCTCTCCCGACTTCTTCTCCGAATTCCCTAGAGCCCTCGCTACCCTCGATCAAAACCCAGACGTCAACGTAATCGTCCTTTCCGGCGCCGGGAAACACTTCTGCACCGGAATCGACCTGTCATCCCTGGGATCTGTCAACTCTCACTCCGGAGACCGCGGCCGCTCTGGAGAGAAGCTCCGTCGAAATATCAAGTTCCTCCAGGACTCGGTCACCGCAGTCGAGCGGTGCCGGAAGCCCGTAATCTCCGCCGTACACGGGGGGTGTATCGGCGGTGGAGTTGACATCGTGACCGCCTGTGACATAAGGTTTTGCACAGAGGACGCGTTCTTCTCGGTCAAGGAGGTGGACTTGGCTATAACCGCCGACCTCGGGACGCTTCAGAGGTTGCCCGCTATAGTCGGGTACGGCAACGCGATGGAGTTGGCTCTTACGGGTCGGAGGTTCTCGGGTTCGGAAGCCAAGGAGTTGGGTCTGGTATCCAAAATTTTCAGTTCCAAAGGCGAAATGGACAAAGAAGTTGGACTTCTTGCCGAAGGTAAGCTTTGATTATGATGGATGATGCGTTTGCGTCTTCTGTCAATTGAAGAGCTTATTAACGAGAGAGAGAAATTGGCACTCACCAATAGTAAATTTTCAGAAAGATTTATGCGTCTGATTCATTGAAATTATATGATTTGAAGTGCATAAGCATCGACTACCAATAATCTTCAATGGCAAAGAGAATCAAAGTTACCATGTTTGTTGAAATGGATAATGAGAACCTTGTTTATTAATCCCAGTCTAGTCTTTATGCGATAGTGTAAAGCATTTAGCTTTAGGAAACAGGAATAACGATTCTGGGCATTTATCTATCAATTGAACACCAGATAAAAATGCGTATAATGGTTAAAAATTTATTATTTAAATGGATGGCAGGAATTGCAGCCAAGTCTCCACTAGCAGTCACAGGGACAAAAGCGGTGCTACAAAGAAGCAGGGACCTGAGTTTGGAACAAGGGTTGGATTATGTTGCCACATGGAACTCTGCTATGCTGGTCTCCGATGATTTACCGGAGGCAGTCTCGGCACATACCCAGAAGAGAGAGCCTGTTTTCGCCAAGCTCTGATTGTGTTAAGCTACACCATTAAATAAAGCTACCTTTCTCACTGTCCTAAACTAAACGTGATCATGATGTGTTGTGCTTGTAATTGGAAATTGCCAAGCAGATTACCATCTCATTTATTGTTGTATTATTACAAGGCCAAGGCCATGCTAGTATTGGATGATTACTTGGTGCAAGTTAAAAATATGAATTTCATTTTTTGTACCATTTACGCACGTTGCATGCTTCTGCCACACTAATGCTAGATAAAGTTTTGCATACTCCTTAAAATAAAATTTAAAAAAACAAATCTTATTATTAAAAATGAATGCATGAGACTAAGATTAATGTATCATTTGGATAATAAGATGAGATGAGTTAAAATGAAAGTTGAAAGTTGAATAAAATATTGTCAGAATATTATTTTTTAATATTATTATTGTTTTAAGAATTAAAAATTTTGAATTTTTTATTATATTTTATGTACAAATTTAAAAAAATTATAATGATGAGATGAAACACTTTTACTATTCTAAGAGCATTGGCATCGACTTCATCAAAAGCCTAGCCAAAGGTAAAATATGATAAATTTCATAAAAAAAAAAAAAAAGGGCATTGGATTAGCTAAAGAGATAAATGTGAAACTTTTAGTTACAATAAATGTATGTATTTCTTTAAATTTGAAGGGTTACTATTCATTCATCAAATCTATTTTTTATTCACTTTTAATCTCTAAAAGTCTTTTCTATTCACATTTAATCTCCAACCATCTTGTAATAATAATGTAAGAATCAAATTAAATTATTAATTAACATATGATTAGTGTGATTATAAAATATGAAAAAAAATAAAAATATTTTTATTAAAAAATAATATTATATTATTATTTTAATGAATTCAATAACTAATCAAATGTGGAATTATGGATAAGGATATTTTAGATATATGAAAAATATGTACTTTTTATCAAAATTTAAAGATAAATTTGATGAATTTAAGACTAATGCTCTAATAATACCATTTCTCTTCCTAAAGATCAACCAGCAAAAATATAGGAAATCCGCAAACGGGGCCTAATAATACCATTTCTCTTCCTAAAAGATCAACTAGCAAAAATATAGGATATGCGCAAATCGGGCTTTTTGTTTAGGCCTATCGGTGGGCTTCAACCCCATCCCTTTTTAAGTGCCTGTAATACCCCCCTTACCCTGATGTCCCTATCTTCCCGAGATTGCGACTCTTCCAACACAGCACGAAAATCCCGTTGCAAGCTATCCATCTTGAACAATCTTGGAAAGGAGAAAAAGCTATGGCACTCAAAGCGGTCCATGTATCCGACCTTCCCACTCTTGTTCAAGTCCCAGACAATGCCGCATTAACCCTCTCCGGCGCCGTCCGGTTCTCCAAAGGTCAGTGTTTGAATTATAAACCTTTTCTCTCTCTCTCTCTCTCTCTCGCTCTCTCCCTCTCTCTCTCTGTCTTCGTCTTTTGTTTTCTCCTTGTTATTCTCCTACGTACGTTTCGGATTAATTTATCTTTCTGGGTCTTCATTCAGGTGTTAAAGAAGACAACTGTCATGAAATGAAATGTGGGTGTAAATTACCGAACTTCGTGGTGATGGGACACAGAGGTAGCGGGATGAACAATATGCTGCAATCCTCGGACCATGTAAATAAATCCATCAGAGAGAATTCAATTCTCTCATTCAATGCCGCCGCCAAGTTCCCTATCGATTTCATCGAGTTCGACGTTCAGGTAAACAAAGAACAACCTCGGCGCCGTCCACCGTTTTACGTTTTTACGGCCATTCTTTTTCCTATTTCTTAGAATTCCAAGAATGTTATGGAAATATTTTTAAAATGGTAATTATTTAAAAAAATATTGAACTTATTGTGAGATCTTCGTTGTGAGTTTGGTTCGAATTCTGCCAAATTCCCATACGTTTCTTTATGTTTTCCTGCGCTTTGTCCGTCTATGTTTCGTGGCGTTTGGCTAAGCTCTAAAAGCGGCAGATGGTGTCTCCATTCGCCGCGCCAACTTGAGACCCGGCAACTTCTCAGGTTTCTCTTGGCCACGTTTAATTAGACCTTATTCCACGTGTTAGATCTCTCTGGATTTTAATTAATTTCATCGTGTTAATTTATTTTAATTACCATATGAATTTAGTTATTCTCGTTTTATTATATTAATACTGTCTATATTGCGATAAAATGATTTTTTTTTTTTTTTTAGTAATGCTACACAGAATCCATTTTATCATCATCCTCTTGTGGCATTAGATGATTGAAGATTATTTATTATGTTTTACTTGTGAACTTATCATTTAATGCCACATCATGGGATGATAAGAGGATGATGAAAAAAAAATGATATATATTTTTTTTTAATAATTGTGCAATTATTTAAAAAAAAAAATCAATAAAGAAAGTGCTAACTAACGGTCTAATAGGTAATTCGGCTTAATTAGAGTAAGAGTAATTCTATTCCTTATCTTGAATTTTATCATTTAATCATTTCTTAATTATGAGTTACTTCAATCAATAAAAAGACACTTAAAATATAATACATCAATCCATGAATTGATATAATAACAATCAGAAAGAAAAATAAAAGACTAGCGTCTTGTAATTATCACATTGTGGGTGATGCTTCTTCACTCGTTTCACTCATTTGGATTTCAAGATGGGAACTCTTGATATTATTTGTGCAGTACTGTCAAATTATATTCTTAGGATAAGAAAACTGATATGTTTACTTCTCTGTCTCGCTTTGTCCTTTTGGCTGCTTTTACCACTGAGTGATGGAAGAAACCTTAGACGAAACTATAAAAAAAAACCTATCTTTGTAGGTGACTAAAGATGGCTATCCCGTTATTTTCCATGACGTCTTCATTCTCGCTGAATACAAGGTTGGTTTTATCTAGCACTCTCTAAAGTTACAAACTTCTGGTTTCGTTATCTTCCTTAGCTTATTTACAACAGCTTCTTAAATTCTGTACCGAGTCCTCGTCTCATTCAAACTGGGTCTTGGTTTTAGGGTGCCATTTTCAAGAAG
The DNA here is from genome assembly GCA_003123785.1 of Pterocarya stenoptera. Classification (NCBI taxonomy): domain Eukaryota; kingdom Viridiplantae; phylum Streptophyta; class Magnoliopsida; order Fagales; family Juglandaceae; genus Pterocarya; species Pterocarya stenoptera. Next base: position 9,051 of record QEOT01122121.1, on the reverse strand, counting down.
AGAGTTACAGATCTCACTATTGCTGAATTTCTTTCTTACGGACCTCAGAAAGAACCTGGACATGTAATTTTCATTTTTCACTTTCTCCCTCTACCGCATTATTGTTTTCAAAATGATTAGATTTGTATCAGCATCATGTTAATTAGTCTGCTGTTATTGAAAATTCAGGTGGGTAAGCCTCTGTTTCGAAACACAAAAGATGGGAGAATCTTTGAGTGGAAGGTTGAAAAAGATGACCCTCTATGCACATTACAAGAGGTCATGGAGAAAGTTGAACATCCTGTGGGTTTCAATATTGAATTGAAGTTCGACGATCAGATAGTATATACGGAGAATGAACTCACTCGTGTTCTTCAAGCAATCTTGCAGGTATGCCTATTGCTGCTGCATTGAATAGCTTTATGCTGTGGAAGTGCTTCGTATTTGATCAAACTCTTTGAGACAGGTGGTAAACAAGTATGCTCAGGACAGACCTATCATCTTTTCAAGCTTTCAACCTGACGCCGCCCAACTGATCAGAAAATTACAGACCCTCTATCGTGTAAGATAACTTTCTACTCTTTGTTGTATGAATATTCTCTTACCTTTTTCTTTGTGGGAGACATACTTGATTTTAGACATGAATGAGGCTCAGCATCAACCTGTACGATAAGGTGCACAAATTCAATTAATACAATGATTTGTGTGCATTTGGGCGTGCAGTTTTCTCAGTTCCACAGTTTGAATAATTACATTGGACTCATTTTCCAAAGTACCACTATCAAGTGCAGCATCTCAGCAAACTGATTTGATTTGAGATCTGTAAAATAAAAGTGAAACCAATCCTATTATGAGAAGCTACAACACCAGATAGAAATTTTTTAATAGAAAATGTCAACAAGATTTTTACTTCTTCTCATGTGTTTGTGGGCGTGAAAATTTTTTGAGAGATTTGATTTGATTTTAAATGTTTTTGCTACACTAATATACTCCAGGTGTTCTTCCTCACTAATGGAGGTTCCCAAATTTATGTGGACATAAGAAGGAATTCCTTGGAAGAGGCCATCAAGGTGTGCTTGACCGGAGGTTTGCAAGGAATTGTATCCGAAGTCAGAGCTATCTTTAGAAATCCAGGAGCAGTAACTAGAATCAAAGAGTCCAAGCTTTCACTTATAACTTATGGTCAATTAAAGTAAGCGGTTCTTTTCCCATAATGTATCTTTCTTTCAGGATTGGAGATAACCGAGTTTCGCCAAGTTATTGGTGAAATACTTTTGCATTTGCAGTAATGTTCCAAAGGTGGTATACATGCAACATCTTATGGGTGTTGATGGAGTGATCGTTGACTCGGTTCAAGAAATTACAGAGGCAATCTCAGAGTGCTTTAAGCCAGCCAAGGACAGTGAAGAAGATGGCTTGTTTGGAGAGGAAAAACAGATGCAATTGAAAACAAAGCCTGGGACGTTGTTGCAGCGCAGCAAGAATTCTCTTTGCTTCTGAAACGTGTACCAGAGTTGATACATACTTGAAAGCAATGTACATAGCATGCATAAGGTCGATGTTCCCAAGTTGAAACTTTCCCCAGCAATATACTTGGGGTTGGATATAATCATGTTGTGTGTTCTAACATTAATGTGTTGTCTATGGACTTCGGAAGTATTTGCTGTTGTGGCCCGACTTCGTGGGCCGGATTGAAATTTCATATATGTTCTTAAGTTCCTAATTTATACATATTTTTTTATTACAATTTTTTTTTTTTTAAAATGGATCAAATTAGTTCATTAATCTTGTGGCCATGCATGCAGTATTTGTATATATAACATTCTATATATTTCCCATCATCTTTTAAACTCCTGAAGTTATTAAAATTAATTTATTCCGTCATATTCCCTTTAAACAGCTATTTTTTTACGATCAGGTTTTGTTATGAAATTCGAATAAAATGATATATATTCTCACGTTGTCTGTCTGTCATATTTTATCATATCGCTAAAATTATTTACATAATTATAAGATAAATGCATACATAACGTGAATTAATGAACATGTTTTATATTTATATTCGAAAATACTTAATAATTAATATTAATGAACTATGTATTCGATCCCCCCAAGTTCTTACTATTCAGCTCTCTTCTGAGCAGATTGCCTCTCTCTATTACAGGCCTGCGGCCGACACATACCACAATATTTGAGCGTGCAATCCATTGTAAATGCATGCAAAAAAGACTTGCTAACAAAGTTCATCTGGTTTTACTATTTTTCCCGCGTGCAGCATGCAAAATTAATTAACCTTATAAATACAGTGAAAATCATCGTAAAAAACAATAAATTGAGATTTTCCCAACCATATGTAGGAGATTTCAATATCCTGAGCTGGCGATAATCGAATTAGCCCTAGCTAGGAACTAAGATTTGTCTAATTACAGTACTGCATGTTTCCTCCTTCGAATCCATAACCTGAGATAATTTGTTGATGATATCATGTACGTGCCGCTTTTAGTTAGGAATAATATTAATGATAAATATAATCATGTAGAAACAAACGCATGCATGCACCAAGTACGTACGTACGTACAAACCGAAAGCCTATAGATGCGATATTCTTAATTCGGTGCCCTTAGGAAATTGCTTGTGCAAGAAACCTCCTAAAAACAGGAATAAAGTTAGAAAGACCATGAAATTTGCTTGTAAAGTGTGGAATCTATACCTTGTAAGTTTCGTAGAGAGCTAAAGAGAGAGAGAGAGAGTTTAAAGGATACGCACCACATATCTTTTCATGTGTGAGTTGATGATGATTTAAAGCTAGTGGGCCACTTGCATGGTTCACGCGCCCGAAGACAACCCACGACCTTTTGTTGTTATTTTGATGGTCTTTCTGAGGAATTTTCTTTGAAATATATATGCAGTGCAAGCTCAGGATTAGAGAGATAAGATCAGACGCCAAGCAATGAAAGCAACTTCTCTATAGCTAGGTCCTAATTGGCTGTTAAAAATATATAGCTAGCTAATACGGATCGGAAAAAGTAGGTATATACGTACGTTTCATGTACGATTATACGTACGTTCGAGTATTATATATATATATATATTCATATCGACTTGTACATGTTGGGATTTAGGACCCATATCAACTTTTAGTATTAATATTGATGGACCATGTAATCACCAGATGATCATAAGAAAAACCACCTTGCACTTTGGAACTCCACTCGATAATTCATCATGTCACAGCATGATTTAATTCCCTAGCTCATCTTTTTTCTGATCGGACAGTGTTATTGTACTGGACCCTACATGAAAATTTTCTGCAGCTAATTCCATACAGATAATGATGATGATAACGTCCATCATTCATATATGGAATCAACTTGCAGTTTTATCCACATAACTGAACTGATCATGTATTCTTCAAGAAATATATGTACACGCATGAATTTCATGTGTTTAGTTTTCCTTTAAACGAGAAGTTTAGTTTTTGGATGGTTTAGCCATGCAAGTTGCTGGGGCGGACCCGACAGGTAGCCAATTGGGTGGAACCCAAATGTTGCAAACTTGCCATCAGGAGTCTGATTCAATCTTACGTAGTCAAGTAGAATTGGGCAATAGAGATAGATAGAAGATGGTTGGATGACTATTCTTGCAAATGTATGGTCCTACTCCTATCGTCTCTATAATGTTTGTAAAGTCATCCAACTTTTGGTTGCCTCTAACTGAAGAAAGGCAGCTATCCCAGCCTCTCTCTCTCTCTC